>JAHHFK020001043.1:0-181258 GCA_024533555.2 Aedes koreicus
CAGTAATAGACTGGCAGTGGCGGATGAGTCAAGGAAGTCTGCATGTTTACATTATTTACAAACGAATGATAATTTGTGGTGAAATTTGAGCGAACACAGGAATGTTAAGCCGTATCTAATGGTGATCGATGAAATGAGGTGCTAATTGTGGAAAGCAGTTTATGGGTTGTCGTGGTGTGAATTCAGGGCAACTACGGACACCGTTGTAGTGGTGTATATTTTTAACAATTTCTGAGAATTGCTATGAAATAACAGATTTTTAAGCATTTCTGTTATCTTAGGGGCCATGCATAAACCATGTAGACTTTTTTGGGCGGAGGGGTGGAGTCTGACCAAAGTGTACGCTCCATACAAAATTTCAAAAAATGTATGGAGAAAAGTATACGAGGGGGGATGGGGGTCTGAGATTTTAAAAAATGAGTCTACGTGGTTTATGAACCGGCCCCTTAAACAATATCTTTATCACGAGATATGGAAGACCCGATCAGCCAAGTAGAGATTTGCTAACGCATCAAATTCATTCAACTGAATAGTAGATCATACTCACTCAGGAAACTACATTGAGTAATAAATGTGAATAAATATGACTCATCTATTTACATCTAGCGCTGAGAATGCGAATTTGAAAAGAGACCAATTCCGATTGATGTTGAAAAATGCAAACAGAACCACACAAATGGAACTTGATATTGGTTTTCCATCTTCAATACGGAAGTTCACTCATTTTCAACTATCTATTGATCGTTAGTCAGCGAACTTATGCTGAAAGTCAGCGATTTGAGCTGGTTAAAGGCTGAATAAGCATTTCCTAGCTGTAGTTTCGACTCAACTTGGTATGTTTTTTTAGTAGTTAACAAAGACATGGGATCAGGATTATCGAAAAAACACCCTATATTTCCACTCAAAGGATTGTTGTCTGTTACGCTGGTGTGTTTTGGTTAGATATGCAAACACTCATTTCGATTCAGTCGTATAAGAATTTGAATATTAGAATTGTTGCGCTTGATTCATTCCTCAAGTTTATCAAACAAACATCGGTGTCGAATAACCGCTTGTTCAAACAAATTTGGAGAATTTGTTCAGCGTTTCCTTCTAGAAAGCTGAATAACTTCTCCAAATTTGTTTGAACAAGCGGTTATTCGACACCGATGTTTGTTGGGATTGCTTTAACTTTAATATCTAATGTAATTAAGCGTACACTTGTCATGATCAACTACTAATTTTGACCAATTAAAGATCATTAGTTAACGAACAAATTGGGCTGACTAAAGGCTGCATAGGCATGTTTAGTTTGTTAATATTTCGTATGTTTGCGGTATATTTTTTTCTGTTGTACCAAAACTTTTGAGAACGACAATCTACATTACCTTTTGCAGAATTGCTATGTGTTACTCAGATCTGTTGGAATTAATGTTGCAAAAACTCGTTTCGACTCAGTCAGATTGATTTGCTGATAACTCTTATCAGAAGCTGAATATAAGAACAAGATGCATGATAAAATTGTTGCGCTTAATTCATTCCACCAGTGAGTCAACCAAAGCATCTTGTTCTAATTGTAATATCTAAGGCGGTAAAGTGTATATTCGCCACCCAACAAACATCAGTGTCGAATAACCGCTTGTTCAAACAAATTTGGAGACGTTATTCAGCTTTCTAGAAGAAAAAGCTGAAAAACTTCTCCAAATTTGTTTGAACAAACAGTTATTTCGCTTAATGTTAGTTGAGCATGATCAATAGATAGTCAATTTTGAATAGATGATCTCTCGCCTTAAATGTTAAATTTACAGCGAGATGTTTTGTTAGGCCAATTTGTAAGACTCAGTAGGCATAACAATTCATATCTTCAAAATCAGCACCTGAAATGAATGACCGGCAAATATATTGGCCAAATGACTACTCAACACTGGCACAATTGTTTTAAGATCAATATTCCTGTTCCACGTGATGTTTTCAGTCATTTCAAATCTTTCTAAGCCAAAGAGCACACTCCTCCCTCCATTCCACGCTTTTGTGAGACTAAATAAATGCACGTATATATGAACAAGCAATCCATACAAGCCTTAAAAGCCTAGCGTTGGCTGATCTCCTAAAGTCTGTTTTAATTAAAATTTGACATTTTGTGAGTGTGTATATAGTCAATCTCCCACTGACCGGAAATGATTTTATGGAAGTTATTTGTCTGCATTTCATCGTTAATTTATATATAGTAACTATTTGCAAGCATTTTATGTCCAAGAGATTGAAGGTGACAGCTCTAAGGTCTGTATCCGCAATAATCCAGACACCTCAACACATGAATAAAACATAAATTTAGCATTTTATTTCCGTCGTAGTTGTTTATTTCAGATTCATGGGATGTGTTTTAACAATTCGTGAAAACAAAACATAGCCATTCGGTATTTGCATAAAATGTTCGAACATTGCGCTTAACTCCGTCCATTAGGGTTTGTACAGACTCTTCAGAAATCGTAGAAGCCGTCTTGGTCCAAATTTGCTGGAAGTGTTTGATGTCTTTGATTCCTTGCTTCTTTCCAGAAAGCTTCCACTTCATCAGAGCCCAATATCTCTTGATTGATCGTAGCTCTGGGCAATTTGGCGGGTTTGAGGTTTTTGGTACAATGTTCACTTGATTTGCTAGGTACCACTCCATCACAGTTTTAGCATAGTGGCATGATGCCAAATCGGGCCAGAACAAAGGTTTTTCTTTGTGACTTTTGATAAAGGGTAGCAACCCAACAAACATCGGTGTTGAATTAGAGCTTGTTCAAACAAGTTTGGAGAAGTTACTCAGCTATTCTAGAAGAAACAGCTGAATAGCTTCTCCAAATTTGCTTGAACAAGCTCTAATTCAACACCGATGTTTGATGGGAATCGCTTCTGCAGACACTCTTTCTGATAGATCTCCTTGTTGATTGTGCCTGTAGTGACGAAAGATTTACTCCTTTGCGACACGTGCAAATTCCATGCCACACAAGGTAGTTTTTGGGAAATTTCGATGCCTGCTTCGTTCTGAAATGCTCAGCTGTAGCATTTCTGGCCTTAGCAGAATAAAAAGCCAGCCCTGGAAGCTGGCTTGAAATCCTCCAAGACATAGGTTTCATCGTCCATAACAACGCATGAAAACTTCGTCAAATATTCGCAGTACAATCGTCGAGCCCGTGATTTTGCTGCCAAGTTCTGTTTGTCGTTGCGATTTGGAACTGTTTTACTTTATACGACTTATGTCCCAAACGTTGTTTTGATTTTTGGACAAAACCAGGCGACATCCCTATTTTACGAGCCACCGTTCGAATGGAGAGATTTGGGTTTTTCGTTAAATCCTTTTCAACTTTCGGTCCATGACAGGATCAGCGCGTCCAACGTTTTTGTCACTTCTCGGTTTCCTGTCCACCGTCAAACGTTCCGAAAATGATTTGAGCACATCGTGAACGGTGGATTTAGGCAAATCCAATGTTTTTGCAAGGTCCCGTATTGACAAGTCAGGATTTGCCGTACGCCCGTACAAAATTCGCTCGCGCACTTGTTGATCTTTCGTCGCCATCTTGAATACTAAACATGAAATGTAAACATTAATCATAGTCTTTTCCATCATAGACTCTCAGCTATACCGCAATGAAATTTTTCATTCCTCCGTGCAATATTTCAAAAGTTACAATGATTTGAAGGTGTCCGGATTAATGTGGATACAGACCTTATTGAAAATCCAACGATCCATTTCAAGAATGCCTGTCCATACACGTGCATATTGAGATCATCTTCTTATTATATGCCCCGCATGAAAATTCAAATAACAAATGGATACGTGAAGAATGTTCACACTTCCTTAATCATAATGGACATTCTTTATCCTAGCGTGTACATAGTTATGTTTTCAATAATATAAAATGACCTCACCAAGTTCCTTATCTGATGCAGAAAAGCACTCCTGGGTGCGTGGTGGAGCACTGAAATACAAAAAACGGATTGTAACTACCGACGGACAATCCATCTGAAGAACTCGACCAAAACACATTTTGATAGAGAATCACTAAATATTACGGAAAATTTATGATTTAATGTATCCACTTTTTATTAAGATTGAATAGTTAGACATTGTTTTTTTTTTTTTCTCGCAAAACGACGCAGCAAAAGCAAAACACGTCAGTTTCAAAGCACGGCTTGCTGTGATCAACTAGAACTTGGCATTCTGTATGGCCTCTTTTCCACGGCGATGTAACGTAAAAAAAACGCCAAGGTATCATCTGACACATTTTTCAGTATCCTTGAAGGAAAATTAGAAGTCAATTTAAAGAATGATATTTTTTTTAAAGTGGTCTCTCAACATTTCTTGAACAGAAGTACTGTGAATCTTATTCACGATCTTATTCCAGCACTTCTCTAAACCAGATGGTGTTCCGATTGTTTTGTCCAACTTAATCAATTTATTTTTGAAAGCTTTTTGATGAAAGTAGGAATTTTCACAACTTGATGCATTGGTACTTTTTTCAATAAAATCAGTTTTCGAAGTATATTCTAGCACTGATAGATAAGCTTGCTCTTGCAATAACATGAAGCTTACATCAAAGTGCTCAAATGCACCGAAGCAAATGAACGCACATCTCATAAAAAAGCGAAGTTTTTGTTCAAACATCGTTTTTTTTTCTCCAGGAATTAAACATCGATTGAACTCATTTGTAGCGATCAAGCTTTGGTTCGCACAGTGCCATATTTTACTCAACATCCATGACTTTTACGTAAGATATCTAGAGTACCGCGTGATAAGGGAAGAACTGCTTAGGTTCAATTGAATAAAATAGTAGTTAAGAATGCAATCTCGAATACTTATGATCCGGATTTTTTTGTTTGTCTAATATATACGGCTTGTGTTTTTGAGAAATTTGTAAGGGAACTTATTATGTCACGCAAAAAGTGACTTTTTATAACATGTTTTTGATTCGTACTGATTATTTCATATTGTGGATAAATATGTTATTCAACACAACTGCATATCGATGAATATAGATTTGATTCCATATGCTATTGTGAGTACTTTCTAATTAACTCCTTTTATCAATATTTGCACGGTCAATTTTCAAATACAATTTTCTCCGAAGCAGTAAGCCAGCAGTTTACCGGTACCTGTTATTACAAAAAAGTGAGATTATAGTCCAACAGAAATATTGAAATTACAATGTCAATGTAAACAAACAGCAAGGATACTGTTAGGACCACTCACAAAATGGGATGGTCACTTACCTCATATGAGAAAACTAGGCAACACATTTAAATTACGTGAGTGAGTTGATTTAATCCACTATAAACCAACAGTCAGGATACTCAAAGAGAAAAGAGAACAGTCAGGATGCTCTTAGAACTACTCGAAATAGGTATGGTGTTTTTTTCTCTCATCTAGTAGGTAATGCAATTTTCAATACCACTTGAGAACTATTTTGGACCGATTGAGGACAACATCAAAGATCTGGAAATTTGAAAACGTTTCATTCAAATATTGTTTCACACGTGCAAATACAGTTTCATGCAGATAATTAAACCTTTTTTTGATCATTACACTTAGGACAACAGAGTAGATTATGTTTTTTTTTTATCATTTTCACACACTTTTTAAGTAATAGTCGTTCAATACATTTAGCAATTTAAAAAAACAGGTCTGTTTTCTACCAAAGCCTTGAATTATTCAGAATTTCTGGTTGTTTAGTCCCTCTGCTCATACTCTACGTACCCTACCTAGCATCCCCATCGTAAATACAGGGTGCGGCAGGAAAAGAAGCGAACCTTTCTGTTAAAGTTTGATATTTCTTTGAAATCCTAATTTCAACGTTAAGCAATAATATCAACATTTTCTGTTTCTGTTATCTTTATTAGGTCTTTTCAAACAAATTAACTCTATTTGTCCTCCATTTCTATCAATAACATCCCCAAGACGACGCCTGAAGCTGGAGCACGGCTTACGCCCGTAGTTCATTAACAACGACCGCCATGTGCGCGTTAAGACAGACTTTAGGGTTATCACACTAGGGTGTGATGTTCTGCAGGCTTTTGCTTCAACATACGCCCGAAACGAATAATCCAACGGGTTAAGGTCCAGACAGCAAGGAGGCAACAAATCTTTCGGCCAAAACTTCATGTCGTAGGACAACGTATTGATCCTTACCGAAGTTGATCTTCACCCAGAGAAGGGCGTGGTCCTTCTAAATACCGACTTATGCTTCGGTATTGATTGCAATCATCAATGAAAACAGGCATTTTCAAAACGTTGGAATCCACCAAGCCAAACACCATGACTTCCGCCGGGAGTTTGGTTTGGAATTCAAGCTTCACTTTCTCCGGAACTTCATGAAGTTTCTTCAGAAAATTAGCCAGCATGGTGCGGCAGTTGAGCACAGCATCGTTGCTCAACAGCTTTTTGTCCGTGAACAGGACTTTCTTTTCTCCCTTCTTTAACAAGGAAAGTAATGTCTTCGAACGAGTCAGTGGCGGTTTCTTTACGCGTTTCGCAATCTAGCGTTTCATTCTTGCTCTGGTAGATGCGTGTCAGTCTTCTTTGATGATTGTTCACATGGATTTTTCAGAAATGTTGACTTTCTTGGCAAGTTTCCTGGTGGAACGTACCAGGTTGGAAGCCATCTCTGCACAGACCAATTTGATCATATTTGGCGTACATGCATACCTCGAACTTCCATTTCCCGGCATACTCTGGTTAGGACTTTTTGATGCGATAAACTGTGGCCAAATGACATCCTACCGCCTTGACCGGCATCTTCAGGGCGAGCAGCAAACTCGAAATCATTTCTTTGGAGTACATTTCCACACATTTTCAATAAACCAATTGCAATGTTCTCATGCAGCACTTGAAAGTGAACATAAACAAAAACACTGTCAACAGAAATAAGCCATTAGTTAAACAAACTATCCTTTTACTTTAAACTTTCAACATTATCGCATTTTTCCCCTACCGCACCCTATAAACAATTCTTCACTCTTATGATTAATCTACGAACAGTGTTGCTAGTTTTTGTCAAACACGACAGACATTTATAGGGTGCCTTTCTGTGTCAATGAGTGTGTCAAAGTTGTGTTAAACATGTTCTTGGCACCCCCCCCCCCCCCCCCTCGGACAGCTAAAAAAGTAGCATGTCTGTTATATATCATACACATAAATTGAGCGTTATATAAACAACAATATTAAATAATAAATCGTATAATGTTATGAGCATTTCAGATATTGTCTACAATATTGAGGGCAAAATCTCGTCTTTGCACGCAGTAATACTTTCATCACAAAGAAAGTTGAGATTTTTTTCTGTGTATATTTTAGATCTTTATAACAGAGAGGTGCCGTTCTCCTTGTCAACAATAAGCTGCACAAACTGAAAACGTTACAACATTGTGAACGTGAGGACAAACCAATCTATTAATTTAGAGTACAGAAAAATTAATAAACTTTTCTACTACACAGAAAAGAAGATGAATTTAACAGACGCCTAAATTTCCCCTACATTTAACTGCAAGCTAAAGCAGTCGTAATAAACCAAATTATCTGCAATATTACGTACAACAGACCTGATTTTGGCAATATCTACACACTACCAAAATGTCATGTAAATTTCTGTCCCCTGAGACCGACACATGCAAGCGTCCTTTAGCACATAAGAATGAGTTGAAAGAGATGAGAAAATAAATTCAATCCAACACATTTTATGTCGAATCGCGTATTTGTCAGTTCCAGGAGACATAATTTTACACGAAATCTTTCTTTACGTTCCCCGACTTTTTACAAACAGGAATTACGTCTCGTGTAAAATTCATAATTTCTAAGTGTGTAGCTGAAATATACATGAAATATCCCATGATTTTATGCCCAATCTAGCAGTGCATATATGTGCACTAGATGGTCCAGGACAACTTATGAGATCAAGCATATGCCATTCAAGAGTTTAAAATGACAATTCAAAACCAATCGGCAGTTTATTTCGAAAGCATCTTTATTTATTCGTGGATATCCCGGACAAGAAATATAAAAAATCATCAACATTACTTTCCTCAATCCCCAACATGCAGGATAACTGTAAACGTTATGCAAATTTCTGCATCAGTATTAAACCATCCTCATCCAACCAATTTTCCGCCACAAACCGGTCCCATCTCAGCCCACTTCTTCACCACCTTCCGGGAGCTTTCGCTTGTTTCAACATTTCATGAAGCTCGCCTCCCGTCCACCGGTCAGATGCCGTAATCGCAACCGATCGAACGATCGATCACACGGCATTAGTCGGCATTAATGGCATCATAAGCGGAAGGAAGTGCTCAAGCTCCAACGAAATCGAAAACTGGTAACCAACGCAAACCAGCCAGAAGCTTGAGTGAACGAGAAAAAAAAATGCAAATCCACCAACCCAGCCAACCGTCTAAAAGAAGGAAAAAAATAAATAAATAAACAAAAAAAAACTAACGGCGAGAAAGTACCAACACATCGATGAAACAAAAAAACCAACAGCGAAACGATTCCTCTCGTATACAATAGTGGCCGGAGTCGCACGGGTTGGATCGCGCCCGCCAGCGAAAGAGCGAACGAAACAAAAAGCGGAAGATAGTCCACCTTCAAACGAACCGGTACGCACGCCGTTTCGGATCTTTTTTTTTTTTCGAAGTTGTTCTCACTTTCATTTTCGTTGACGACGTCACTCTCGCGAAACGTCAATATTTGTGCTGGAAGTCAAAACCTACTACGACGGTTGCGATGGCGAATGACAGTTTTCAGGCATTGTCCCTCGGCTCACGTATTGCAGCGTGGCTTGGTGGGTGGAGTGAAGAGAGGGGAAAAAACATATGGCACAGTAGACGTGCCAGATGGCATCTGAAGGTGGTTTTAAACAGTTAATGGTTAATGGTTTTTCAGGTGGAAGATATGGTGAAGCGATTTTTTTTTTCGTCTAAATCAATCTGATTCGAAACAATAAAAACGTATGGAACTAGCTCAGCGTGACGATAGTGTTTATTGCGAAAAAAATATGTTCAAAATTTCGGAGAAAGTTTTCGGTACGTGCGACGTTTGCTCACGCATACCATGATGTAAGAGAGGGGCGGCAGTAGTAGTAGAAGTGGCTGAAACAATCGGGCTGTGCTTGCTGGAATAAGGTGGTGGTAGGTGCGTGCACAAGTGGAAAACAATCCAAATTTGTCAACTGAACGGTACTTTCTTGGTTGACAGTTTGTTATGAATTCGTGTGGGTTTTGTTTTTGTCTCTCTATCTTCGCGAAGTCGTGACCTTAGACAAAAGTGTCAATATTTGAATTGTGGACGACGCCGGGTTAGCGGAAGTCTTATAACGTGATTGCGTTTTAATTGATTCAAAGGAATCAATAAAATGTATGATCTCAGGATTTAGATGAATTTGTCTTAAACTGTGTCTCAAAAATCAAATTTCAACACTGAAAGTAGTTGATTTGAAAGAAATGGAACGGTGGATTCCAGCATGACATGTAAATTAGCTGTTCGGCTGGCCAGTGCAGTCTGTGCTGGTTGCGGCTGCAAGTTGGAATAGATTATATTTCCTGGGGACATTTGGACAAAATGTAAATATTTTAGCGATGTGGACAATCACGTTGCGAAACCGAAGGCCCACGAGCACACTTACAATATATTTGCATTCCGCATACCGTTAGCTTACTTGGCAAGTGGTGGAATTTTTACGCGTCCGCTAGTTCACTGCAAAGTCATACGACACACGTCTTGGATGGGTTTACTATTTTACAAGTTAGCGTATAGCTGACTGACAGATATTCACTGATTTGGGGCACAACAGATATTATGAAGTTAAAAGCTAATACATGGCCGGTGACATCTTTTGAAGCCATCCCATCGTCATTTAGGAATGTTCTCTGGATGAAGCCGATTTTGGCATGCACTTTGTTGCGATTCGCATGGGGATTAGCAATTGCGCTTTTATTTGCTTGAACATTGATTTTTCAGGAGAAATTATTGAGAATATTTCAGGATTTCTTTTTTGTTTGCAATTTAAGCTTATTGTTTTTATTTAGTTTTCCGCTGCCCTAGTATGGTATGGTTGGAATAATTATTCACTCTTCTTAGGCAACCGAGAAATTTTTCTCCAAGAAAAATTGCTAGACTTGATAGGAAATCTCACCCAGATACCTTCAGCGTAGTTGTGCTTTGAAGCTGCACCTTTTCGACTGAGAGAAGGAAGCGTTGTTATTGCCTTAAACTATGATCAAAAAGTACTGGGATTTTTTCATATAAATGAATTACTTTCGACATTTTTCTTCTTAAGTTGGTACATCTTTAACTGATATTTGTCAGAAATTTGGGCAAGTACCAGTGTTTGTTTGGCAACTGTTTGGATCAGACAAGTTTTAGTGTTTTGTTGCATTTTATCATTTATTTCCACTTTATGAAATCTTAAAATGCTGTTTAAAAATGCCGTTTTAGGACTCAATCATATTATCTTATTATGGTCAGTTGAAAAAGCATTTTAGAACCATTTTGCCTCCAGTAATTGGCATTGAGGGAAGTCATGTGGGTTTAAAACGTTAAAAACATGACCAAATAGTTTTATAGTAGTCATTGTGAAGATAAACTGGCTTTTTGGCAAAACTGTGATTTTTTCCAGTCGCAATAATAAAAAAATGAAATATGGAAAAATAAATGCTCCATATTTTAGATACAATGCAAATGAAACCAACCACGATATCACAGTGAAGTTTGACTGCTGTGGCCATTTGGCCGTATGCTGGTTTTCGTGACAGCCAATAGGTTTAATGCAGGTTCTCAATTAGAACAGTTTCAAAATCTGTATGGTCTTATAAAGGTTTTATTAACTTGTTTTCACAACCGTCTTCGGAGTGGGCCACTTTGTAAAAATCTCGGCTTTGAAAAAGCATAAAGGAGGTGCTGGTAGACAAAACAGTTGTGAATGTAGTTCTATCAAAAAAGCCAAGAGGAGTCGGCTGGATTACAACTAAAATTTTTACTTGTAATGGGTATTATAAATTAAATTTTGCCTGACTGGCAGAAGACGCATCTTAGACTGTTCCCTTGACAAATAATGATCAACCTATAAGATGCGAATAGTAAACAGGGATAGACCACAAAAGTTCAGCTCAGTGAACGCAGTAGTTCAACGCCTAAAAAAAAGAGAGCTTGAAAGCTGACCTTTAGAAATGCTCCAATCGGATAGAATGGCTAATTATTAGGGGAAGAAAAGTGGACGAGATTTTTTTCCATATAAAAATGTTGTTTACTAAGACCGATTAGATGGATAAAGATGAATCAATGTTCTACACAAGTGAGGCAGCTGCTTCTGCCATTTGGTTGCTTTCAATCGACGATGAATCTAGAATGCAAAACAGGGATTGAATAAAATTTAGCCAAATTTTAATCTGGTATAGTTAAGCAATATTTATTAATTTTTCTTTTTGTTTGTTCAAAAAAGATGATGTTCACATTCTCCGGAACATAACGTAAAAGTTATCCGGCCAGAATACTGCGTCTTCGCCCTATATGGTATTTCTTGATGAACGACGTAACTTCCGGCAGGCATTTCGTACTGTAAATTTCCCCGTTCACGGCCAGTCCGGAGCGAAAGAAGAGCGGCTTTGCCATCCCCTTCTCGCTGATTGTCAGCCACAGCAGCACCTTCTTGGGGAACTTGTTGTGTGAAATGAACTTTGCCTCGGAGCGCACTTCCTTCGTGGGGGAAGTAAAATACGAAGTGCCCTGCCAGTCGTTGCCACCCAGGGTGAGATAGGTCTCGTCGTCCATCACCACCGCCACGTCGCGATTCGCTGGGAAAATCGAGTTGACCATCTTATTCAGCCGCTGCGTCATTGCCTGCAGCTCCGAAACCAGTAGACGCGACTTCCGCTTCCTGACATGTATGTTTTTGTTCGCCAGGTACTTTATCACTGTTTGGCCGGTTGAACCGACCTCCTGGCCAAGCGCACGCAGCGAAGTAGCCACTTTTCCCTCGGTCTTCCTCTTCAGCATTCTTTGGAGTTTCTTGTCGCTCAGGGTCGTCGGCCGTCCGGAATCGGGCTTTCTGTTGATGTTTTCATTGTTGTCTAATAGATGTCCGTTTTCGACGGACAAAGATGTCCGTTTTCGACGCGTCGGGGTGTCGTTCTTTGAACGCGCACACTTCTGAACGGAGTTGCTTCACTGTTTTTGCCATCACGGTTAGGGTTCGACTGATAGAGCTGTCAAATTTTGTCTGCTAACTCATGGGTTACTATGATTGATGCTGCATGGGTAGTTTTGTCAGTGCGGGTGAAGGTAAACCCATGAAAAATCGGCAATTTTTGTTCATTTTTTAAATGCAAACGTTACAAGTGTTCCTGTGCATCAGATCACGTTTAGAAGAGTTCTTAAACTTATAAATACAGTGAGTGGTGTTCGTCCAATAAGGTATAGGAGTAGAGATTCTTCAGAACCTTGTATAGGAGTCTGGTTTTCAGACTCAAAGTCGCCATCTTGTTTGGTCAAGACGCACACGATTCGGTGCAGTAATCTTTGGTTTACTGCATCTAAAATCAAAGGATTTTTTCGACTCATTGACCATAACCATTAAGACGGTTTTGATGCTAGGCACCGTGGAACGTGTCCATCTCCGTCAATGAAGGAAGATGCCGTAGCTTGTCCTTCGACATCCACGAACGACGAGCTCATTCGCTCAATCAGCCACCATTCTTCGTCGTCGTCATCAAAAGCCACCAGCCAACGTTCTTCCTCAACAGTAGCAGCAAGCGCTTGCAGGAGTTGTATAGGGTGTCTCAGAAAGTTTCAACATGATTAAATCAAGAAAAACAAACACATTTTTTGAGTAAATTTTATTTCGCTTTATGAATCATTTTTTTATAATGCTCTCTGTCAGTAGCACCTCAAGAAATATTATCGTTAGTCATAAGTCCAAAAACACACTTTTCCTAACACTGCTCATAGGATTTTGCATAGACTCTTTCGCCATTGTTTTAGACACTTTTTTCCAGTCCTTTGCAAATGTTTCGATGGTATGTGCTGGTTTAACATGTTTCCTTAGATATGCCTTGTTCAGAGCCCAAAATTTCTCAATTGGTTGGGGTTGAGGACAATTTGAAGGATTCATAAGTTTTGGCACGTATTGAATGCTAAAGTGTCTTTCGCATAATGCAGCCAAAACAATACTAGACCATCATGCTTCCCGATCATTGGCAGCAAATGCTGATTCAAGCATTCCCAGATGTACGTCATTCTTCATTGTTTCTGATGACACAAACTGCTCTGTCCACATCCCGCATTAGCAAATAACTTGCCAAGCCGTTGTCTTTTTACCGAATTTCATCGACGTCCTAGCCTTCACGCACGGTATAAAGCCTGATTCAAAGTAAATTTGCACGCATTCAATTGATCATAACTCAAGAAATAACATGCACGGTTGATCAAAACGTCAAACAAAAGGGTATTTATCCAGCTTTCAAACAATATATAATAAGTTATTACATTTCACCTTTTCGAACAAACTGTCGCACTTTACTTGTGATCGATGCCATCATGATCTGCACAGTCGCTGGTGACACTGTACCGGCGAACTTATTCCACTTTAAACGCATTTGTAACTTCTTTACCGCATCCTAGAAGTTTTTGCTTGACAATTTCCCGATATTTTTCGATCGTTCTGAGCTCAGGGCAATTCGGAGGATTAATCTCTTTGGCGACGAAATTAATAATGTTTGCAGCACACCATTCTAGTACCTCCTAAGAGTGGTGGCAGCTGGCTAGATCCGGCCAAAACATAACGTTGGGCTTGTGTTGCTGATTGTAGGGTAAAATCCGCTTTTTCAGACATTCTTTAATGTAAACCTTCGACGTCATTGTGTGAGATGTGATGAAAACCTTGGTTTTAAGGCCATAACTGCAGATTCCTTGCCAAATCATAAGTTTCCGAGTAAACTTATCAGCAAGACAAATTTATACCTAGAAGGGACATCCTTACGACCAGTTGCCAGGTAAAATTTTCGTCCGGGGATTTGTTCATAATCCATTTCGTCATCCATTAAAATACAGCCATCAAATTTCGTCAAAAATCGTTCGTATAGTAATCGTGCTCGCTTTTTGGTCGCTAAATTTTGTTTCAGGGAGCGATTCGGATGTTTACTGGCACAAAAAGTCTTACCTCTTACCGTACCTCAACACCTTCCTTCTCAGCCTTTTGTCTCTAGTGCCACTTTTATGATAGATGTACTGTGCTCTATCCACACTCAAACTATCCTTGTAACGTTTGATTACAAGACACACCGTTGACTTTGGGAATTTCAACACTTTTGCTATTTTTAAGGCAGACCACGAAGGATTCTCTAGATGTTTGTGCACAATTAAATTTCTTTTCTCAAGTTCCATGATTCGTAATTTTGAGATGCGTCGATCATTCGAGAAAAACTTTACAGCAATTTCTTCGTCAATGAAACATCAACAAATGCCTGTCAAACGTTTTTTTGTTCCAACCACCAGGGACGCAGTGGTGTATTAAACAGTGCGTCCAGATTTACTTTGAATCGAGCTTTAATATTGATCTCCCGAAAGCGTCTCATATTCGAATTTTTCATATGGTTCATCATACATGACAATACACACATACATTTACCGAGTCCGAGGATTAACGATTGCAGTCTACGTTTCACTCCGTTTTGGCATCTTCTGCTTCTTGAAGGGTTTTAAATGCACAGGTTTAATGCATAAAAAAAAATTAATATCCCGCGTTATCTAATGCACATTAATGGAATACTAGAATTTGCATAAATTAATGAGATCTTTCACTGGAACTAGCCTTGTTGTATGGAAGATTGCTAACATTATTGATTGCTGTACACAGAAAAAATAACTAATTTTAACAAGCGCCTTAAATTTCCAATCGTTTAATTCCAAGCCAAAGGAAGCGTCAACAACGAAATTGTTTGCAATCTTTCATGCGCCATACAACAATGTTTGCAATTTTTCATACAACAGCCTAGATGCAGGCGTTATCTGGCTAATATTTACATGCATTTGATAACGCAGAAAATTCAATGTTTCTTTTTATCTGTGTATGAAATATCGCACACAATTACGTTGCTAACGCTTGATTTGACTTGCAATCAAACGGAGAGAAATTTTACACGTCTGTTAAAATTCGTTTGTTTTTCGGTGTGGATTTTTGCCTTGCACTTTGAACGTTACTCTTAGATGTACCCAGCTTTTTGGCAACGTCTTGAACAGACCTGATCTTTTAATACAAAAAGGCCATCATGATCTTCTGGTCCATTTCTCGGTCCATTGGTCCTGATTTTTGACCACATTTTGGTGCGTTTGCAAAGCAACAATCCTCACCAAACTTTCGGATGGCATTTTGAACCGCTTCGACACTCACACTTTTCAGTTTCGCCAGGATTAAGTGAAATATTGGGAATGGAGCACAATTTGCGCACAATCTGTTTACGCTTTTCGGTAGAAATGCCTCGCATTTTGCTGACTTCGTTGCAAAAAAAAACCGTGAGCATCAATTGTCTTACGTCATCTTGTTCCGTGCAGTTTCTTGTTTAATGCGTGCTTATACTATCCGGGACACCCTAAAGATTGTCGTTGTTAGCTCCAAAATAAAACTAAGTCACAAAACCAAAACATTCATTTCAACTCCTTAATAGAAAAACAATAGTTTGCGCACTTGAACAACAACTTTCAATACAACCCCAATATAATTCAGTCAGGCACACCTTTTCGTGAAGCCCCTTGGTATTACCGAGTAGTAAGCCAATCCTGAGACCCATTTCAAGCGGTCTGTTGCTATTGAATTTTCAGGGATAAACGAACAGTTAAAGGAGCTTGCTGCCTTAATGGACTACAGAATCTCGATTTTGCTTAATATTTTTGCCATGACTCGACAGCATAGCTCGATTTGACAACTGGTTGACAAATTGACGATTTGTCAATGGTTTGTTTGTATTACGCCAAATTTCTAAGAAAATACATTAAGAATCATTAATTTTATTCAATGTTACAGAATCATACAAATTGAAAAATACGTTTGGAATATTACTTGTAATCTGTTGAAACGGTCTCCAAGCCAAGACTTTCTTGAAAACCAGTTGAACAAACATCTTAACGTCTTGTTCCATTCGTTGGCAGGGGAAGTTTTTGTTGCAGATTTGAACTTGAAATATATATAGGATTCATTTAATAAATCTATTTTTTGTCATAGATTTTTGTTGACAACCAGAACCAGAACCTTGCCAGTTTTCTAAATGAATTTAGTTTAAATAATCCAATGAACCCTCAGGGAGATCAGTATTATCTTAATAAACACAGTCCCTACGGTGAGTGCGATTCTCCACCCATCTAAATTTCTTAGCTATCTAGAAATCAATAACGTTTTTTTTTCAGTAGGTAAAAAGTTTGGTGTAGCCTTAAATTATAACAAAATGTTTACAGAACAACCGAAAAATTAGAGTGGGGCTCCATTTGCCGTACCTGACTATACACCAGAATTTGTTCACTCAATTTCCTAATTTTTCTAATCGCTACTGTAGATCGGTGAAATGGCTCTTGTATGGATCTAGCATTTGGCTAATGCTTAAAATTCGTGGCGAAACTAACATTTGTATTGTCTCGATGGCATATCAATATGAGAAAAAAATAGAGGCATGCAATTTTTATCAATAGTCTCAATTCGAGATCCATAGGCTCAAATTAAAGCATTTCTCCTATAAACCAGACCTTTTTGATAACTTTTGACTATTGCAACCATATCATCATAACTCGATGCCAATAAAGAAGAGACTGACGTTAAGAACAATATACTATCACTTTTATTTTTGTTCGTTGTATTCTCCCAATGCGCAGAGTAGTGATCTATGACAAAATTTATCAGAAGCAGATAATTTCCCATCAACATGAGAGGCTCTAGGAGTGGACAGTAATTTATTGCTAGAACTAAGAGAAATCAGCCCACTATTAAGATTGTGGAAACAATCGTGCTGAGAAAATATGTTTGCTTATTGCTCCCGTATTCCGTATTGGTAACCTTGGATCCACCTTCGGAAGGAAAGTAAGACCATTCCCTTATATTGATGGATTCTATATGTGGTATCCAGGTCGTCTTCCTGGCCTGACAAACTAGCCTGTGGCTGAATATCACATAAATAAAAAAAATCAACAACTACAACAAATTTCATTTTTTGTCCATTACACTTCTGCTCCATTAAATCCTACCAACATCAACCAATGTCCCCAAAGGACCATTTCACGAAAACTGCCCTCTTCGCTAAACCGTTCCTTCCGCTTCGAAAACCATTGCCCAAACCGATCGCTTCAGTCCGTTGCATAACCAATCTCGACACGGCTCGTCATCATCATCATCATCATCATCGTCGTCGTCATCGGCAACACACAGTCCATTAATGTTGCTGGCAGCTACCCGGTTGTCGGTAGTCGCTAGCATGACAACTCTCGCTTTCTTCCTCCCCGCGCAAACGATGAAAGTAGTTCGCCTTCCAAGCCCAACCTGCCCGTCGCATCATCATTCACTAGGAGGATCTTCGAAAAGTAGGGCGCGTCTGCTTAGGAACCCACATATGTACATATGCGAAATGCTGCGTCGTGCTGCGCATTTCGATGTTGATAGCCGATATCTCCGCCTAATGTGTGTGTGTGTGTGTGTGTGTGTGCGAGTAAGCAAGTAAGTGAAACTCCGAAGGCGCTAATTGGATCGCACGGCGAAAGGAGGACACACTGGCCGCTTTTGCTTTCATTTATGAACCAACCGATTCGATCATAACACATGCAAACGATCGTGATTACGTAACCGCATCGTCGGGGCCGGACACCGGAATCGGATGGGCAAAATTTATGGTGATCCACTTTCGATCGGCGTGGACGGTGTCGGTCCGACCTCCCCTGAGGTGATGACATTTCCAAACTAATCGTGTTCTGCCAATTGCAGGCAGATCTGTCCTTTGGGATCTCCATCACGCTCCATTGTGTGCCGATCGAACCGGAATTGTTTTCCGACCGCAAAGCACAAATCATTTCCTCCTTTGCTGGGTTGGAGCCGAAGAGGTTCGTCGCTTGAGGTTGATCGTCAAAGTAGGAAGAACTCCACTCAATGGAAAACCGCAATTACTGCGAGTGAACCACTGAACTATATCTGATCGAGGGGGGGGGGGGGGGGGGGGGGCGAGGGTGTGGACGTTTGCTATTATTTATGCACGCGAGGAAATGTTAAATTGGAATTGACGGGTGGAAGAAGGAAAGTGCTTGGCAGCATGAAATGAAGCAATTTCAAACAATGGGATATTGGATTTCGGCGAGTGAGCGGTGAAAAATGATGGATTCGTGGGGCACACGATGAGGCAGTGCGTTGCAACCAATTGCACATGCGATCATATGTGAGTGAATTTGTTGCATCATCGTATGTGCGTGGGTGGGAAAGTCTTTTTTGTTGTGGTTCATATGACGTAACTAAGATTCTCCTGTTAAGATTCTGGTACGTATAATTATTTTGGATTTAAAATTTTACGGTTGGTTTTGAAGCTACACAAATCGGTCGTCAATTTTGTCAGTGAAAAATTACGCTCTACCAATCCTCAGCAATTCATGGTTGCAATCATCTTTTAATCTCAAAATAGTAAGAGAAAAAATATTACGAGAAAGAGAGCTCGGTGTGGATCACTAATAATACCATCAATTCTATGAATCGGACCCAGACCGTTCAATTCCCCAGATTATCACATTTCCTCCGCCATTTCGCTTCACAGTCTTCTGGCAGTATCGGGAATCCAAGCGTTTTCCGTTCGGTGGGGGAAATAGACACATTCCGTCGCTTCCAACGGTGTTGAACTTCGATTCATCATAGAACAGTTTGTGAGATCAAGCAAACAGGAGCCGTTTCTTTTGGTTTTAACCGATATCAGAGGCTTCTTCGCAGGACGCCGTAAAAATAATCCGGCAGCAATGGCACTTCGCTTAATTGCCTGATCCGAAACAGGCAGCTGTAATTCCTTTTGGATCCTTAAGAAAAAGTTGAAGAAATCTTTCCCCAACCAACATCAGTGTTAAAGAATCGCTTGTTCAAACAAATTTGGAGAAGTTATTCAGCTTTTTAGAAGAACAAGCTGAACAACTTCTCCACATTTGTTTGAAAAAACAGTTATTCAGCTTTGATGTTTGTTGGGTTCCTGATGCTTCTTGCAATTATCGAGACTTCTCTTGACGTCGTGGAACATGGTCTTTCTCCTCGGTAATCCGTGGTTAATTTTCCGGTTGAGCGAATCTTGAAACACAGTCTTGATATGGTCGATTTTTTCAAGTTGTATCTGTGACAAAACATTCTTTGTGACATTCCGCCAACGTAATCTTCGATTATTTTATTTTTCGAAGTACCATTCCAAGGCTGTCTCGAGCCATTTTAGCATTTGATTTGACAAATATAAAGATTTTTTTTTTCAGTTTTAAAAGTATTAAACGCACCTTGTTACCTTGTTGTCACTGAAATTTATAGTTAACAAGAAATTAACTATTGAATGACACTTTTCTGCGAAGTTATTAACATTAAGAAGAACAAACGAAATGCATATGTTTAGGCCAATGAAATTAACAATTGTCAACTAAACTCAGCACCGTGCTTTCAGTGAGTACTAGATTACTCCAGCAATCATGTAGAATTATGCTAGACTTCTGAGCCACCAATTGTAGCATGTTACTTCATTTCGTTAATGGAATTTAAAAGTTTAGTTACACTGAAAAAAAATGATGAGCATAACAGACGCGTAAAATTTCCCCTCGTTCACTTGAAAGCCAAAGCAAGCGTAAACGACGAAAGCAATTGCTGTCAATCTTTCATGCAACAGACTATAAGGGTTATTCCTAGAGTCGAAGTGGCGTTTGTCACTTGGTGAAGTGAGAAAAGTCACCTGCAGTGACATGACTCTTCTGGGTAAACCAAATGGAAAGTCACGTCACTGCAGGTAACTTTTCTCACTTCTTCAAGTGACAAACTTCACTTTGGTTCTCGGAATAACCTTCTATATTCAGGCGTTATCTGACTAAAATTTGGAAGAAATATCCCATGAATTTGTGCCAAATCTGGCATTCCATTTATGTGCATTAGATAACTCAGAAAATTACATGTTTTTTTTTAAACTGTGTACGTGTGTGCTGGGTACTGTGTTAAGTAATGTAAGATAAAAGGTGCATATGTTATGTCCAACACAGTATGCCCATAATTATTTTATGTCGGTCATTTTTCGAAGGGTCAGTCAGAACCAGGGATGAAAGATATACGGACATGACTGTATTTATACAGTCACACAGATACACAGATAAAAAGAATCATTGAATTTTCTGCGTTATCTAATGCACGTAAGGGGAATGCTAGATTTGACAGAAAATAATGAGATAGTTGCAAACATTGTTGTATGGCGCATGAGAGATTGCAAACAATTTCGTCGTTTACGCTCTCTTTGGCGAGGGTAAATTTTACGCGCCTGTTAAAATTCATAATTTTTTTCTGTGTATCCATCAATTAAACGAAAATGGTTCTGAAACGACTTTATTTTCCAAATTAAGTTGTCGTGTTTTATTTGTTGACCTAAAGCGTTCTATAGTTATAAAACAAATCTCGGAGAACAAATCTCAGGAGTTGCAGGACCTTCTTTTGAAGCTCCTTTTATATCGAAATAGACCTTAAGTTAAGTCATCATTCTTAATATTTTGAAAATTTGTGAAAAGTTTTTTGAGCTTCGCCATATCTTCTATTGAAATTAAACTGATGACTTAAGAGTTATTCAGTTACGCACAGAATATTGTTTGCAAAGCTACATTTACAGTTTATCCCTTTTGAAGATGCCAACACATTGACTTCAAATTGGAAAATCTCATAGATATTCAGGAAACGTATCAGATGATCAAGAAGTGGAGATTTTGTTTGGAATGTTGCAGATCCAATATTATTTTCAAAGAACTCTTAATGATGTCTTCTAACATAAGAGATCGATTTAAAAATAAAAATTCTTTTAAAATTTGAGGAGATTTGCGGAATTTATCAGAAATTCAATAATGTATAAAAAAATGAGATTTAAGACTTAAAAATAAGTTCAATTTTCATAAGCATACAAGCAATTTTTCTTGAAGTTAAAGTTAAGAAACTTTCCTGATATTCAACGGCTATTTTCTTGTGAATCAGTGTTTTTAAAGGTACCATATTCCTTCCGACATCTGTTGAAAAGTTTACCCAGCATTTTCTGGAATTTATTGAATAAATTTTTCAAGATGTTACAAAACTAAAATTACTAATTAAAAACTAAGAAATGCGTAAAATCCTTTCCTAAATAAAAGTTAAACTAAGGAAAACTTCAGATAAATATGTAATTTTCAGAAAGAAAATTAAATACGAAGCAAAGTTACACAGGGTTTTGAAAATGAGCTAAAGTTAAGGATCGAACGGTCTTGAGTTTTTTAAAACTTTGAAGAATTCGTCGATACCGTTCTGAGAATGAAAACAAAAAAGTTTTCAAGACTTAAGTATGTTACATAATTTTAACGAACTCCAGTACTTTTCAAGGTTTCAGATAGCGTATGCTTTAAAAAACATTTTCTTATGTCGAATTGCGATGCAAAAAAAAAACTACAAAAAGTAATTCAATGGGACAAAGTTTCGAAACAAAGAGGGTGTAATGTGTGTGAGTCGATCAAAGTTTTATTAATAAGTCAAATTCTTTTTCTTTTTCAAGTTCAGTTAAAACACAATACAGGAGAAATATTCAGCTAAGCTTCCTTTCTTACCGAATGCGAATTGCCGGGTCTTTCGTTTAACACCTGCCATAAGATTTTGTACAGTCTCCTTGTCCACTTTATTCGCCGCAGAACGCCAGTTTGCCTTGAACTGTTTCTCGCTCACAACAGCATTTTGAGTCCTCTTAAGTTTCTGCTTGACGATGGCCCAATATTGTTCTGTAGAAGTAGATGTTTCGCTCATCGCCATGAGGCACCAAGAGTAGACATTCAAGTTTGGTAGAATGAAATATATGAAGAGAATTTGTTGAAAGTTCCATCAGTGTACGGTGGGTTGGAAATAGAATAGAAATATTGAAAATTTTGCGAAAGGGCATAGGTAACGAAGTACTCGAACCAAGGACGTTATCATTGCCAAACATCTCCGCAGTGACCATCCCCGCAACACCATTTATAACAATTCGTGGGCTGGATCTTTCATAAGAATAACTTCAAAACCTGTTTAAGTGTCATGTGGATTGAGAATGTGAACCTCCTCCCCGGATATTTGTTATAACTTTATCGTAAGAGGATACTTGATTCCCTCATTAAACTCATCGATTCGCAAATTCATCAAATTCATTGCATTTGAAAACAAAAAATTGACGCGTAAATGGTATGATTTTGAATGTTCTATTTTTGCTACTGAAGGAATTCATTCAGCTATCCTAAAAAAACTTTTTTTTAAGGATATGAATCTTTTTTGGATTCCACGAATAGTTAACATAATTTATTTCTCAGTGTATGTTTGATCTATAGAGTTTGATTGATTCTTTACAATTATTTCTATTCTGTTTGCTGTTTTCGAGAATATGCAATGGTAGTTCATGTTCGGTCTTGAAAATGAAAGTCAAACACACTCTTGAGTTGTAAAATTGGAATGATCGCCCTAAACAGGAAAGTGGGCAAGTATGCGTTAGAAATTAATATCCCTTTCCGGTTTGTTTTGGGCTGCAAGACACCATCATGTGCTAAATTTACTCTGGAATTATTCAAATCTTTGTTGCTGCGAATAGGCAAATGCAAGATACGTGGGATGATTATGGTATTATAGTTATCACGGCTGGCATTTCCTATCCTTGCAGCTTTCAATGCCAGAACCTTTCTTTACAATGGCAATGGTTCTTCGGCCTCACATTGTCTTACGTGCCACAACCGGGTGGGCCATGGCGACTAAGAGAAGACAAGTCGGTCCAACCAGAAAATTCATCAGTTGAGAGTTGAGAACTAATCTCAAGTAACATTGCCAAAACCATACAGCTCTATTGAGTTTCATTGAAGTTTTATGGAAGCCACTCGAAATCAATGGGGTTTTATTATGGCACCAAGAGGTGCCAATAGGTTTCATATTTTAGTCAGGTATATGAAAACCAACATAGCTTATTAACAACGCTCTTAAAACCTTGTTTTCACAAATTCCTTTTACTCCTATCAAGTGTTTTATTTCGACTTTATGAACTCGTAAAATGCTGTTTTGAAATTCCGTTTTGGAAATCATTCATAATATCTTATTGTGGTCAGTTGAAAAAGCATTTCAAAACCATTTGGCTCCTGTTAATGTATTAAACGGCAAATTGGCAATGAGGACGAACACCAAATGATCAATTAGTTTGGCGATAGTCATTGCGAAGATAAATTGGCTTTTTGCAAAACTGAGATTTTTTCCAATCATCATATTGAAAAATGAGAAATAATTGAAATGTGGAAAAATAAATGCACCCAACTTTGAATGAAAGGCAAATGAACTGTAGATCAGAAACCAATTTTGGAATTGTTTTAGATAACCTTATTGACTTCCATTAATTTTCAGGAAATTCATGATTAATTTATCGAATATATTTGTTTTAATTTTGTTTCTGTTGTTGTTAACTCGTTTAATTTCCGAGGCGCATTAATTTTCGGCTCTTGTCGTGCAAATACTCCCCATAAAATCAAATCAGCTTATGATTTGATGCATGATAAGCTGTAAAAAATTTATTTGTCTTGGATATCTAGCTATCAAAAAATAATTCCCGCAACACAAGACCTTTTTTCTTCGATATGATTTACTGCTAAATGAATCAAAAGAGCAAAGAATCGAGTAAAGCAGAACAACATAAACCAACCACGATATCACAGTGAAGTTTAACAGCTATAGCCATTTGGCCGTATGCTGGTTTTCATGACAACCAATCGGTTTAATCAAGGTTCTGAAGCGGTCATAACATCTTTCACTCGAACATTTTCAAAAATTGTATGGTCTTATAAAGGTTTTATTAACTTGTTTTCACAGCCGTCTATAAAGTGGGCCACTTTGAACAAATTTCGGCTTTAAAGAAGCATAGAGGCGGTGCTGGTAGACAACACAGTTTTGAATGGAGTTTTATCAACAAAGCCGGGAGGAGTGCTATAGGGCTGGAATAAAACTAAAATTGTTAGTTGGGATGTCAAACACTGCTGTTGGGCATCTTGTTAGAGACCTATCTCTTACTTAGTCGATTATGAATTCACAGGAATTTTGTAATTCTCGTTTACCGGAAATAAATTAACAAAAATCAACGATTCGTCTTATCGCCCAACATTCACTCGCGAAAAGCAGCTTATTTTTGTTCTCGCTCAATAATGAAGCACTCCAAATCTTTTTTTCCACTGGTAGTTTGTTTTGATCGATCCTTCTTTCTCTGACCTTTCGCACTCTTTACAATCCCCTGTGCATGGCTTGGGTGTGGATATGACTTAGCAACGTTAGCAACAGTAGGGATGTTGTGGCTCGTCGGAACCGTGTACGTGGCGGGATTAACAACTGCAATCATTTCGCTTCGTCCACCGTACCTTGAGTAGCGTGGTTAGCGAGTCGGTAAATAAGATGGCCATGCGAATGCAGTAGGAAGGGAACTCCATAAAAGAGGACGGGCTTGGTTATAAAATCAAACACGTGTAATAAATTTAAGCGTTAAATGTCGTATGAAACTTAATGAAATGAAAAGTCAGATATAATTTGGAATCATTTGGTACCCGTTTCCGATGACCCTGATTGGGAAAACCGAACTTTCAACCTGTTCTTATTCAGATTTGTAAGGAGGCAAAAGTAGGTCAGGGCCTGTTCATAAACCAGGCAGACTCATTTTTGAAAATCCAGACCTGCCCCCCCCCCCCCCCCTAGACTTTTCTTCATACATTTATTTTTGAAATTTTGTATGGAGCGTAGACTTTGGTTAAATACCCCCTCTCCCCCCAGAAAAGTCTACGTGGTTTATGAATAGTCCCTCATGTCTAAACACGCAATCAAATTGTATCGGAAAGAGAAACGTAGTTCAACGTTGAAAAAATATTTCTTTTCTATTGAATTCAAAGACTTTACAGATTTCTGTTCAACCCTGAATTTTTTTTTTTTATATTATGAAACACTTGCTAGATCTTTTCTACCATGTATCTTTTTTTCAAACTATCGCAACAATGATTGAACGTATGAAGATTATGTTGATAGCATTTTTTTACTATAATCTATTACCAAAATGCGTCCTAACCGAGGGGTACGTCAATTTGCGATTACACATTGGATCGCTGCAAATCCTTATCAAAATCACGCAAAAAACCATCGTTCCTTAATCACAACAGTAGTATGCATCGCGAAATTCATCGCGTAATCGCGTTTCATCGTCATCGATTAATACTCGAATCGAGAGCAGTGATATTGATGTCTGGCAGCCATGACATTTATATTCGAGCTACCCTTTTCTTTTGTGGCAACAGTGTCGAAATTTGGCAAAGGGTAAATGCACCCTTCTTTTTGGGGAAATGCCCCTTAAACTTTGGAAAAATGCTCCTTAGACGCGTTTGCCCGGTATAATGCAATTGGAGGTATTAACCTTCTGGTTAGCGCTTGCCGGTTATGTTGACGGGTCTTCAGTTTCTTCAAGATTGTATAGTTTTGACGGGTTTTAAGTTTCTGAATTTAAGAGTCGTCAAAACAAAATTAAGACTCTTCAAAATGAAATTAAGACTCGTCAAAATGAAATTTAAACCCGTCAAAACTACCTCGAAGATTGCAGAGCAAAGCTCCGCTATACAATCTTGAAGAAACTTAAGACCCGTCAAAACAACCGGCAAGCGCTAACCAGAAGGTAAATACCTCCGATTGCATTATACCGGGCAAACGCATCTAAGGAGCATTTTTCCAAAGTTTAAGGAGCATTTCCTATAAAAGAAGGGTGCATCTACCCTGCTGCCGTCGAAATTTGTTTTGATTATTTCGTGCAAGTGAATCCAAGCAATCAAGTTTTCTGAAATCAAAATCAGTAGTTTTGTTTACGTTTGTTTCGGTGCTAGTAGCTGCAGACCAAATAAATTCTCAAATAAAAAACCAGTCTTTGGAAACTATATTGATATAAAAATACATCATTCTCTTTGTGCGAGTAACGTTTTCCCTAACAATTTTTCACAGTTTTCCAACGATCGTGTACATTCTGTAACAAATTAATCAGGCGAGATGACAGTCCAAGGACTTGTTGTTCCGCACCAACATTGGCCAGTTGTTGATACGGTTCTAGATTAAATTCTCCGTTAACAGTTCTTGGTCTGCTGTTCCAATCATATGGCTGCGAAATATGTCCTTCGGTGCGGTCTTTCAGGGCCGGGTTTATGAAGCCTGTTCTCTTGACTATGTTTTTAAGGTGTGCTGGTATGGTACACTTGAGAAAACCTTCAACCTTCTTCCAGAAATTAACCTGTAAATCTCACTGCAAACAGTATGTAAGATTTGGAAAATATAACTATTTAGTTACCTCTGAATCATCCATGATCGTGCTAGGGAGAATTTCTTGGCAAAGTGTGTTTATGTAGACTCTGTATCGATCTACCGTAGACGGAATACGGAACTGACTCACACGGTGGGCTAACGCAGAGGATGCAACGAAAAAATAAACTCCGAAGCACGGATAGTGAAAACTTCGTTTTTCTTGCGATGTCAGAAGAGAATTTTACTGATCGAATAAATGGAAGCGAGAAATGTCATTTTATTTCTGGCAGTTCTCGTTATCAAATTTTTCGAGCAGTTCCATTCTGTCAGCGATAATTTTTATTCTGATCGCATCGTTATCGCGCTCTCATCGCGATTGATCGTGCTAATCGCAAAAAATGCTTTCAGCACAAAGAAAATCGTCATCATCGTGGAAATTGCCATGTCAGGGAAGCTTTATCTAACGCTCATCGTGGGAGTTGCATCTCCCTCGGTCTTACCTAAAACTTGAAAGAATTTATGTAAATTTTTAACACGATGTTTTTCTTTCCTTGAGAAACTTTTTCTTGTTTTTTTTATAACTTAATTATTTTCCAGAAAAAAGTTCGTTGTAGCGATTGGAGATTCAGAAAATTAGTTTTATTTTTGATCGAATGAAATGAACTCAATCTTTGAATTGTATTGTGCCAAACAACTCCTTCTCTGGCGCAATTTAAATGCCATCGGTGGATATATAGCTATGATATTTTTAAAATTGAATACCTGGAAACACAAAGGCCCTTTTCCAAAGTAAGTCTTGAATTGCAAGTAACCCTAGACCACTGGAGGATAATAGATTTTGCGATAACTTATTCAAAACAACGTATCTAGTATCTAGTTTCCGTGAGAGTGCATAAGGTTTTGAGAAATTTACGTTTGAATCTGTATTCCCGTTTTTGTATACAAAATCGGACACGTTATTTTGAATAAGTTGTCGAGATTTTTTCCATATATCGACGAAATGTGCAAACTTTCGTCAAAATCGAACATAGTTGTGACTAATTTTGGCTATCTTTGTCAGATTTTTCTTGGAAATATAGATCAGGTTTTTCAAGAAACATCGATAAAATCATTCTTAAAAAGTTACGTAAACATGATTTTAAAACGTGCAAGTACGTTAACATGATTTTGAATTATAACTCAAATTTCAACCACTTGTTATTGGACAAAATTCCATTAGATCATATGTTTATTCAACGAAAGGTTCCAAATTCATTTTTCATTTGAATTTTTGAAAACATACGAATGAGAAAACAGACTTTCCAAATCATAGTGTGTCATCATTACCTGAGTTTTGACAACAAAATCTTGAATGCTTATAGGGTATGTGTCCCTTGACTCAGTCTATTATGCAAGGATCGATTACATGTTTTTTACTATAACTCATAAAGTTTTTAAGCTGTAAGCGAGCTTCAACTAGTTATTCATAAAGTTTATAAAGTCAGAAACTTTCGACCCAACATTGGGTCTATGATTATTTTGTGAAATCATTGTTATTTTCGCTATGTGCATAGTAAGTTTGCAACGTGTAACTATTTTCTGTATATCTAGTTTGCATTACTCGGTTTATTGATTCAATTAAGCCAAATTAAGATCACTTGAAGATCGTGGAGATCATCTGTTCAGCTTAACCATTGAAATCATTATGCCCCAAAAGTTCAAGAAATCGAAAATTACGCGTGAACAACTATTAGTTTAATGTTTGGCCAAAGTGTCTGTGTTTGCTTCGAAATACTGCCAAAACAAAGCCCTACGCTCAATTTCAAACTACTTCTATTCAATTTCATAAATGTCGAGCTCTATCGGACCTATCGACACTTTCTCTTCACATCTTTGGTTCTAGTGAAAACTGCTGTTCACTACTGGGATCCTATGATGGGGTCCTCCCTTAGCTCAGTCGGTAAAGGCGCAGCTACAAAGCAACACCATGCTGGAGGTGGCTGGGTGCGATTCCCCGGTCTGGTCTAAGAATTTTTCGTTAAGAAAAATTTCTTGGCTCCCTGGGCATAGCGTATGATTGTACTTGCCGCACAATCATACTAATGCAAAAATGGTACGTGGCATCGAAAGCTCTTAATTAATAACTGTGGAAGTGCATTTAGAACGCTAAGTTGAGAGCAAGCAATAAGCTAATTGTGACAGCAATAAGCTTGAAATGCTAAAGAAGAAGGTCCTATGATGTTGAGAAGATATTTCCAATTTCAAAACAAACTATAAGTTGATGAATATTGTCTCAATTGCTTCGGATTACATCGGTCATCCTAATAGCAACATGATTTGGTTCATTATTGCTAAGTTAATAACATATTTGGCACATAGGCCGAATGAAGGTGATAGGCTAATAATACACCCCGTTACCCTATTTAATACAGCGAAGAATTCTTACAAAGCAGAATGACATTTTGTTCCAAATCACAAATTTTTAATTAGCAAAGTGAACCATTACTCTAGTCTCTCATCACATCTAGTGAGAAAGTCCGGAATACTATCTACCGATCTTCCTTCCCATCGAATCACGAATTGCCAATAATCCCCCCATGTCGCACGATTAACTGTCACCCACTTCACACCCTACGTTCAATGGTTCTTTGTTTATACAACGGCACCTCACGAATCAACCGAACCATTCCAACCCTCCAACACTAGAGACCCAATTTCCCCAGGAACCGAATGCTTCCGCATCATCACACCTGGCCACCAGCGAACGTGTGCCAAGCCACCAACATGAATGCAAACTCCCAGCACTAAGCCCCGAGCCTAGGGCCGTCATCAGGAAGAAAAATGTACGAAATTCGACACCGACATTTTCCGCGTGTTGTTTATGTTTACTTTTTGCTTTCTGTATGCACTGATGAAACAACACCAACCGCATTGAGCAGAAGCCTTCGGAATTGATTCCGCACCGCCACCCACCGGAGCCTACTGCGATTGTCAGTGAATGGGTAGGCGGCAAATTGAAAACAAACCACGCTCGCGCGCATGCCGATGGGGTAAACTTCACACTCAATCAACACTCCACGCCGCGAGGCAGTGGGAAAAATGCGTCATGACAACAATGCACCGCTGCGCGTAATGCAGCCGCCACCCACACCGACCCGTTTCGCTGATGTATGAGTGTTGTTTACTTTACAACTTCCCGCTGATTTTTTTTTTTTGCTCTTCCGATCTAGTCGGAACAAAAGAAAAACGACCGTCACCGTTCGGGCGCCATCTTGGCAAAAACCACGGCGTTGGTTTTGCATACAAAAGGGATTAATCCAATTTCTCCCCGAACCTCCATCCCCGGAAAGCCGGAAAACACCAGCCAAGGCAGCGTGGCGCAGCTTCCTTATCAGGTTTTGAACGCCTTTCTTCGCTGCTATTAGCTAACAGCTGATAATGCGTCTTTTCGCTTCGGAAACGGCCTCGCGAGATGAAATGGTAAAATTATGAATCGATTCGGCTAATTAAAATAGAAAGTTTTGGTTTTTTTCATTCATTCGAAGTTATCGATTGGGTTGCGTAACGTTTTTTTTTTCTTTTCTTTTTTAAGCGTGGACAGCGTCGTCACAGTTGCTGAAGTCGTCACGCTGCAGGCGGTGGTGCGCAGCACAGATGGGAGCGCATCGAACTAATTTCCAATTCAAGAAATGGGAGGAAAATTTGTGTTATCATGGCGTTTCGTGTGGCGGTCATTAGCGGGTCTTGGCTTTGTTTCGGTTTTTTTTTTTTTTGGGTGAAAGTTATGTAACGACTTCGGAGTGCTGTTGGATTTCGACGTTTTTTTTTTATATGTTCGATTGGTCGTGAGGTTGTAGGTTTGATGCAATCTGTGGATCATTGAATTCGAGCAGATCGCAAACAAGGTTCATAAATCAATATATTGGAGAAAAAAATCTATTGTACTTCGGAGGCATTACGCCTTATGCACCGTGTTCAATATTCATATTATTGTTTTATTTTCGTGAAATTTTACTAGGAATTTTTAAAGCATATTTTGATCTTGTTATTATTAATCTAAACATCTATCCACTTAGAATTCGTACGGAAGCGCTCAAAATCTGGTGAGGTGACCCGTTGTACACTTAAAGTAAATCAATCCAAAAACATCCTGGGAAATTTTCCAAAAAACATTTTCTTCGAATATAGCAAAGCCACAGCCAGTCATTCAAGCAAGAACAAAATTTATCGATAATTTTGTGTAAATTTTCAAATCCCTATCAATCGCTAGCGTTAGCAAACTCTTCTTCACTATCGCCACGTAGTTCACTTATTCGAGGTGCCCACTGATGTGGCTAAATTTCGGCATCTGCTAGCATGTCAAAATATCACGCCAACGTTCGCCACCCAATATTGACACGATGTTTTGACGTGCAATTGGATGCCACATAGCGGCAACAAAACTGACAGATTTGCTTTTTGCTAGTTGTTTATTGCCATTTGGCGATTCCTTTTAAATTGACGGTTGCGGAATTTTGCACACGCTGAGATTTAAGCTTGAATGGCTGTGGCAAAGCGATCCGACGCTTGTGGAAAAAGTTATTTAGCTAAGACTGATTGCTATCCAAACTAACGGCTCATTGGACTGTTTTTCTAGCAGCACAGTTTCTCTATGCTAAGTCAATGCACCACATAACGTGGTTGCTTCGTGCAGACAGCAGCAGTGCTGCTAGAATAACTGTACAATGAGCCGTTCGTTTGGTTAGCAATCAGATTCAGCTGAATAACTTTTTCCACAAGCGTCAGATCGCTTTGCGGTCTTGAAAGAAAAGTTTTCATGGGAAATTTCCCAGGGAGTGATTAGATTAATCTATTTTTAGAGGACAACGGGTCACCTCGCCAAATTTTTTTCAGTAAAAGTAAAAGTTTCCACATGAAAAATCCTATGGGAAAAAAAAAACCGCGGGTGCTTAAATTTAGTTTCACATAAAAAGCTTCAAAAAATCATACTGGAACTGAAATTTAAATTTGATTCCAGGCTAGTGTCCATTCTTTTCTGGTCCTTGAGGTTTGAAAGCTTTCGAATTCTTTTTGATAACCTGATCATCTGTGCAGTGTGCCGAGCTGTTTTAACAGTCGTCCTTAGCTTCCACGTTTCCCAAAGGCATTCTTCCTTGCACAACTTCGAGCCCATTGTCTTGTTTGTGACAAAAATCATGGTTTTCTCTCCAAAACTGAAAATTTCTTGTCAAATTATGAACCTCCTTGAAAACGCATCCATGAACGCAAACTTCAATTTGCTGTGGACATCTCTTGGTGCCAGGAAACTGTCCGAAATCCATTCTTAAATAGGTTTCATCGACAAATAGCAGGCATCATTGGTATTCTAGCAGAATCTGATCATATAACCTCCAAGCGCGAGTTTTGGTCACTAGTCTCTGCTTCAACGTCTTGTTTGGTTGCTTATTTGCTCGGTAAGAACAAAATTCTTCTCGCAGATGGTTTCTTCAAACGGTATACAGTACTTGATACATTTGCTTTCAACGTGCATTAAAAAAATTTGCACACCCCTCATTTTGAAGATGTGTGCGTGTTGCATCATGCCTCTATTTTTATTTTGAGATTAGCACTTCAGTTATCATAATGTCGTCGAAGGAAGAGAAGCAACGCATCAAAATTTTGCACGTGCATGGCGAAAATCCAAACTACTCTCACGCCAAGTTGGCGGAATTGTTGAATGTGGCTAAATCAACTGTTACCAACGTATTAAAAGTGTTTGGTGAACGTTTGTCGACAGCCAGAAAAGCTGGATCGGGCTGAAAGGCCACAGCGATGACAAAAAGAGTTGCCCGCTGTTTCGAGCGGAACCCCAACCTCTCCGTCCAAGATGTCGCAAAGAAGCTGGGAGTGGCGCCTTCAACCATGGATAGAGCTAAAAAACGAGCTGGACTGTCGATTTACAAGAAAGTGGACTCACAAGACTCCAAATCGCGAGGATAAACAAAACACGTCGGCCAAAGCACGATCGCGAAAGTTGTACACGTCGATGCTGACGAAGTTTGATTGCGTGGTACAGGACAATGAAAGTTACGTCAAGGCAGACTTTAAACAGCTTCCTGGACAGGAGTTTTATACGGCAACCGGACGGAGAAAGGTGGCAGATATTTTCAAGCACACTAAACTGTCAAAGTTCGCGAAGAAATATCTGGTGTGGCAGGCCATCTGTACCTGTGACTTGCAATGTTTATATTGCGACCAGAACCGTCAACCAGGAAATTTATCTGAGCGAGTGCCAACAAAAACGTCTACTGCCTTTCCTGAAGCGACACAATTGTTCCGTTATATTTTGGTCGGATTTGGCATCTTGCCATTACGGAAAAAAGGCCATGGAGTGGTATGCTGCCAACAACGTTCAAGTAGTGCCCAAGGACAAGAACCCTCCCAACACGCCAGAGCTCCGCCCAATCGAACAATATTGGGCCATCGTCAAGCGGAACCTTAAGAAGACTCAAAAAGCTGTTGTGAGCGAGAAACAGTTCAAGGCAAACTGGCGTTCTGCGGCGAATAAAGTGGACAAGGAGACTGTACAAAATCTTATGGCAGGTGTTAAACGAAAGACGCGGCAATTCGCATTCGGTTAAAAGGAAGCTTAGGGAGATATTTTTTCTGTATTCTGTTTCAAGTGAACTTGAAAAACAAAAGGAATTTGACTTATTAATAAAAACTTTGATCGACTCTCACACATTACTGTTTGACCAAATTTTGATCGGAACACCCTTTATCAGTAAAAGTTCCTTATAAGGCTTCTCTTAAGAAGTCTTAAACAAAATACAGCTAATCAAGCTGAAAGAATATTGATTCGGGCCCGAACTGTGGTATCTTTCTAGTCACTTAAATCTGGAAAAGTGAACATAATTTCTACTGTTACTTCTGAGCTGCCAAGTTGTTTTGTTTCCACTTCTAACTTAGATGTTTAGGGTAAGTTTAAAATCAAACAATGCTCCATTGAGGCCGGTGAATTTAATTACTGTAACGAAAAATGGAAAACGAAACTAAGCGCATCTATAAACTTATAAGGCTTATTATAATGTCAACTCTGGTTGCATATTATAAAAATAAAAATGGCTATTCAGTGAAGTTTCCACTGTCAAACTTCGTTCTAGTTCAAACGATTTCGATCATTTCTTCTTTCGGACATCCTCCGGTACATCAAAATTAGATTTGGCAACGAAACATTCTTGCCCAAGAAGTTGACGGAAGTCAGCACTGGCGTAAGTTTCGTCATCGATCACGAAGCAACACGATTTCACGAGCAACTTCGTGTAATGTTTCCTGGCGCGGGTTTTCGCAGTGTCGTTTTGCTTTTCATGGCAGTTTGGAGCTTTTTGCACCACGTAAACATGTAACCGACTGACTGATTTTACCACAAAAGTTCAACTCAGTGGACGCAGTGGTTCTACGCCCCAACAAAAAAAACCGACTGACACCTTGGACTTTTTACCGACATATCGAATTGACATGTTTGGACGGTTCTTGAACTGTTGCACCGCTTTCTTGGCCAATTTACTATCCATTGAACTACTTTTACGACCACTCCCTTCCATCCTTCGGGCACTCAGAGGAGCTTTGAAGGTTCGTATAACACGAGATACAGTTGTATTTGCAATTCCAAGCTTTTTTTTACGATCTATCGGTGGGACACCTCTTAATTTTGATTGTAAGTGCACAAAATTTGTTCACGGAAAATTTCTTGTTTGGACGACATGACTGGAACAACTGTTTGAATAACTTTGAAACTTGACAGATGTAAACAATACACTATGGACATGATTTGCTCAAATTTTTATGCGGTTCAAAAGTTACAGAAGATTTTCGGTGTGCCATGTCTATCGAATTCACACTTTATACTATTTGATCATTGTTATCCCGGCTATTACACTATTCTAAACCCAAACAGCCCAGCTTGCTTTTCTTCAGCCAGAAATCCTTCAACTATTGGTTTGGTTTTAACGGATTCATGACAACTTTGTAGCCTATTGATTACCCATGCTGACTTCGGTTCTGATCACCTTCCAATTACATTTGAAGCATCTCAAGACACAATTTCTAATTCCATCAGTTCTATTTCGAACTACCATAGAGCTTATTGGGACCAATATCGAACATTTATAGAATACAACTTTGATTCTAATGTTCCATTGCAAAAAAATGATATTAATTATGCTCTTGAATCTCTGACTTTTTCAATAGTTAGAGCAAGAGTTGCTTGGTTCAGTTCTCATAGATGACGATCTTCTGCTCTTGATTCGTCTAAAAATTGTCCACAGGAGGCATTATCCAAAAATACGTCATCCCGCGATGAAAGTCATATGGTGGGATTTACAAAAACATATTAAACAACTCTTTTATGCCCTGAGGGACAAATTTTTTGAATATAATGCGTCGAAATTAGATTCGAGTTCCAAACCTTTGTGGAAAGTCTCTAATATCTTGAAAAATCCTCAAAAGTCTATCCCAGCGCTTAAGAACGGTGATGAATTTTGGTCAAAATACGGTAAAGCTCAATAACTTGCTTATTTGAGTTTGGGTCTTACAAGTCCTATTGAGGATCAGATTTCCAGGGAGTATCTAAATATGCTCTAAGGAAAATATTTTAAATGATTCTTGGGGAACAGATTTGGATGAGGTAAATACTATAACTAAAAAAAAAATCCAAATATTAAAGCAACTGGTGATGATGAGTACCTTGTCTTTCTTGGTAAAACTATTTAACAGATGTTTTCATCTGGCATACTTTCCAGATAAATGAACAAATTTTTGAAGCCAGACAAAAATCAGGCTGAAGCTTCTAGCTACCGACCAACCAGTTTGCTTTCTTCAATAAGAAAGGTTTTTGAAAAAATAATTTCGACTAGAATGATGTTTCACATCAATACGTACTCAATTTTAGCTGATGACCAGTTCGGATTACACCATAGGCAATTAACTACGGCTCAACTGTTGAAAGTTACAAATTAAATTTGTTTAAACAAAGCTGAAGGCTGCTCCACTGGAGTTGCTCTTCTAGACATACAGTTCCGGCGAAAAAACGATCCATCGAGCCGTATACGAATTATTCAAATGCCTAAAGAAGAACCTATGGATCAGCTAAATTTCGAGTACTTTTTCAAACAGACGTATCTGATTTTATAAACAAAGAGGGGAAGTAATATTCAAAAGTAAATTTCTCAAAACTCTCAGCTCCCTCACGGAAGGTTGCATCAAAATCATGTTAGGGAAATGTTATTCCTTCTGTTGGTGACCCTACACAGTTCGAACAAAGCCTGTATAATTATGAGTACTTGAATGTAACACATTTACCTCTATTTTACAGAAATTTTCGCGTGATATTAAATTTACAACTTTGAAAAACCTTAGCTATAAATTTAATCGTGCTATCTGTATATGAGCTGTAATTTTAAAATATGTTGTAATCTACGGCTTAAATTTTTCTAGGTTTGAAATAAAATAGATATCTTTGAATAAATTGTTGACTTCAAAAATGGTGTATTTATTGGCCTTTTAAAAACATTTCTGCGCAAATTCCACTTGTTTCTTTAGGTTTGAGGCTTGGAGACGAGTTCACATTTTTTGACGGGCACTTGAAATCAAGTGCCGGTGTCGATGTATTCGGGTGTGATTCAAAAAATCCTACTGACACGATTCCCACAGCCATACACACTTTTTTATATGTTTTGATAATGTTATTCACAATCCTTCATGCTTCACTCCTGAACGTGCACGTTCACAAAATGGCGGTGACAACTTTTTTATTCTGACTTGAGAAACTGAGCGGTGGTACTGAATTGTGTTGATATCACGTAAATTTCAAGCGTTAAAAATGCAAAAATAAGAGCGTGTCGTATAACTATATGCTATCGGTTGCAAATATGAATTCAAGCTGAGAGGTTGTAATGAATATAATAGAACTTTGCATGAAGGCAGTGCTTATAGCTATTTACGATATTTCAAATTGAAAATTGCATTCAAACATTAATTATGTCGATATATTTTCATAGAAGTTTTAGATTGCATCATAAGTTATTTTCATATTTTTTTACTGTGTACACACTTAGAAATTATGAATTTACTGTGTACACACTTAGAGATTATGAAAATTTCAAGACTTCTTCAAAATGATTAAACATCATCATCACAAATCAAATTTATAGAATCTTCAGTTAGAGCAGAGATGGTTCGAAATCGAACTTCAAAAATATAAATTTAAATTTTTCATAACCAATTAATGCAATTAAATCTCACTTAATTCGGCTAACAAATCAAATACTTCAAAAGCCCATATTTTTCTAGGAATCAGTTCCCTTGCATTCAAAAAAAAACTTCCCAGGCGTTCGTATCTCATGATAACATTCACCGAATTCCTCCACCAATCATGCAAATTTCTCCGGGCAAACACCACCGAAGTGGCCATGTCCAAACAGCTCCTTAATTAATAAAAACTGTCTCCGGCAACCTGGTGAGTATGTGCAATCGAGATCTTCATTAGCACGACTCACGACCTCGCTCGCCCAGAGCAAGCAATAACTACAACATTGCCAGCAATTTTTTTTTGAGTCTCCCTTGCAAAACCAAAACATCCACCAACCAACCAACGACAAGACCGCAGTTTCTTGTGATATTTGCAATTCATTCCTTCCCGCCCGGTCCCCCTCGAGGCCTACACAACGGGCACGGACACGGAGTGAAAGTGGTTCCGTTACCTTCAAATATCGAGACCAATATTTTACCATGTCTGACTACTTCCCCCTTGCCGAGCTATCCATCCGTAATCCACACCTACACCGCCCGCCCGGAGCTGAGCAGCCAGACGAGCCAGCCGGAGCCATTCGGAGCGCGCAAGTTATGACTAACGATCAGACCTTTTATTCGCTCGCTGCTTTCCACAAACCGGCCGAAGGGATTTTTGCATATCTCACCACCCCCTTTGCTAAGTGCGATAGGCAGGAAGGTTGACCTTTGTCCCATCAACTCGTTCCGACAGGCGGGGTACTTTCTTCCCGGAGGCGAATTCCCGCAAAGACACCTGATCAGGAACCAGTTCCCCCGTTTGGTGGGATTAGACTGGTAAATGTCACCGCGACTGCCGTTCGAATGTCATTAGTTTGTGGGTTTTGTTTGATCCGGTCGGTGAAAGTTTTTGTTTTTATTTTCGTACGACGGTGTTTACGTGGAGATGGCGTTCGCGATGAATAATTCTGGTGAATCTGAATTTAATGCATAATTTTCGGGGGGGCTCAGCAGTCGTTGCCGATTGACTTAGTTTGTGATTCAAATTTTCTAGCCGAAACTATTATCTCACTGAATGGATGCGATTTCGGAGGTTTTCATGATTTAAACAGGATGTTTGGAATTTTAAGTAAGCTCTGATCTCCGAGACAATGTTGAGTCCGGCCCAACTTTGTCACCCTGGTTCTTTAGTTATGTAAAAATAACAACCGTGAATGTCCATTCAGGATGCAGTCTCTCACAGCTTGTGTTGAAATGCATGGGAAAAGCAACAGAGAAAACTAAAAAAAAAAGGAACGACGATCGTTTGGTTTGATGTAGCCTTGAACTGGCCGGTGGTGGGCAAAGAATGCAAATCCGGGACCGAAAGAGAAAGTGTGAAGGATTTTATTTCGTCTGTTTGGGGGGCTTTTGCAAGACGTTTTCTGCTATTTGATGAACAACAACGCTCGATCTCCAAACTGATTTCTAAGAATCGAACCTTTCGAGTACTCAGATAGCCTAGTCGCAAGAGGTCCGGTTTAATCAAACCGGAGACGATGGATTTGTTTCGCGATCCTGTCGAGGATGTTGTTTCTCATGCCAACTTGAGCCTCTGGCCCGAATCGTTAAAATACTGTCAAGTTTGAGATTCATAGGAAATTATTCATCCAACGACGATATGATGAGAAAGCGAAAAAATCTATTTCGGATATCAGAGTACAGATACCAAATCAAAAGAAATTAAACAGGGTGATTATTTTTCTGGGATGTAAAATGACATTCAAAATTACAAACTATGAGTATGCCAAGGACGACCCAATCAATAAAATGTGATATTTGCTGCTCGGCTTAAATCAATAAAGAAACCTTGTCATCAGAAAACTTGTGACTAAAACGATCACCAAAATCAGATGGTTTAGTCACGCAACATTACTCCTTTAAATATGTATATAGTTGTACATCGCCTTTTGCATGTTTCTTTCGACATTTATTAAGCCTTTATATTCCATATTGAAGTACACTTTACGGATACGAAAGCACTACTTTATGCTTACACCAAATTTTAATATTAAATATAGGTTATACAAAACATAGAAATTTTGTTAAAAAAACATTGGAACCTACCTTGTAATTACGGTCGGATTTTTTTGTGTTGGTGTTACTGTGCTGTAAAAACGGATATTTTTTTTTTTTTTTGGGATATTCCGAACTGGCCACGTAGTATTTTTTATTAACGTGCAGGCTCTCTTCTCGTCTTCCATTTAGAATACTTTTTTCAATGCTTCTCATATCCAGACGAAATTTTCCAGATTTCGTCACCAAATCGGAACACCAGAGGTGATGCTTTTCACCAAAATGAATAAAATGTCCGAATTCTAGATTTTAAGTGGACTGGACATAAGTTTATTTATTTGTCGGCGTCAATCAGTTGTAGACCATTTTAATTACAATAAGTACTTTACTTAACTGAAACCTAGAACGCGCGGAAGTATTGTCTTAATTTTTCTTTCGTCAATGTTAAATCTATACTTTTACAATGGTTATGGTAATTAGCCATAATTTGGTGAATCGGTCCATATTTTGCATAGTTCGTGCGATGATAATTTGATGCAAATAACTGTCTTAAATGCATTGTTGGCATGTAAAAGGTTAGTTTTGATAAAATTTCCATTGAATCAATTCTGTGTGAGACTATATTATTTATAAATGACGCCATAGTAAATTCACGACGCTCTTTTAATGTTTGAATATTGATAAGCATGCATCGAGCCTTGCAAGATGGTAAAGGAAATACTTGCCTTTTTTTTTTTTAATCTTTATTTTACGTCGGCCTATTTTCTCACATGGTGACAATCACCGACGCCAGGAAGACAACTCCACCACCTGGACCCTACCTAACGACTCATGAATATGAACCGGGACCAACGGCTTTACTTCCCTTCTGAAGGAAGACGTGAACAGATTTTTTTGCCTCAGAAAAACCACCGACGTCGACTGGGATTGAACCCAGACCCACTGGGGTGCCAAGTAGCAGTCACGCTTTACCACTACACCACCGACGCCAGCATGATTGCCTTTTTAGTGCGTATAACAAAAATTGCTTTTGTACTGACTCTATTCTTTCTTCATGTGTTATTGTGAATGGAGACCAAACTATGCTACAATATTCTAGCATTGATCTGACATAAGCAATGTTTAATGTTTTTATCGTATACGGGTCATGAAAGTTATAGCAGAAACGTTTAATAAATCCTAGCATGGTTTTGGTTCTGTTTATAGTTGTGTTATAATGATCAATGAACGTAAGTTTAAAGTCTAAGACAACACCTAAATCTCTAACTCTATCACACTTCCTTACATTCTGATTGCCCAAAGTTTTTTTTTTTTTTTTTTGTGTGTGTCCAATCTAACACCCATCGGCCGGCAATGGTATTAAGGAAGAAATCTGTTTACAACATTCATTCAAGTGACCATTGGAAGCAGCTTTAATCCGGGAGCTAGAAAGTGATAGCTCTACTGCAGATCCAGCAACCCATTTCAGAATGTCTGGAGAGTCACGCCCATTCCGAGGTTACTTTCACATACAATAAGCCCCGCATGTAAACATTACAGATATCATTTGGATAAGGGCACTGCAACACACTTCCAGATTTGGAAATTTTAAATGTCCAAACCAGGCACGTATTTAGTGTTATTAGAAAATAAATTTATTGTTATATAGTTATAATCAGATAGATCTCACCCATGTCCGCATCCTCAATCATACTATCTTGTTCATTGGTAAAAATAAAATTTTCCGACGTTGATTCGTAATTAATTTCTTGCACTCGCGATTAAATATACGCAAAAATTAACGTTGCTAAGCCGCCCGCTAGATATGCAACCTTCATAACAAAACTCTGTACACCCCGTGTTGGATGCACCTAAAATTATGTGCAAGCTTTTCACCCGCCCATGCGCGTTGTTTTCGTTTGTTGCTTCTGATCAGCAAATGGCCGTTCTCTACATTGCACTCGTCTTCTTCTTCTTTTTCACTCCACACTCTGCCAATAATGCAAATCCTCGCTATGAGGCGTCGCTATATCGACCTTCAAAACTGCTAATAATCATCGATTCACTCGCGACAAAGCGGAAAAACACTCTAAACTAATAAATTATGCCCGAGTGTCACAATATTACCACTAATAACCAATACTAAGCTGATGTAACTCTTCTTCCGGGTGCGGGGGCGAAGCACAAAAACAAAACAAAAAACGGGGAATTACTACCGACACTCACACATTTCGAGAGGGAATCGATTGTATTCACTACGGGTTACACAATTCACGCGGAGATTTTAAGATTTCACTGTTAGTTCAAGTTAAATTACGAATTATTGTTTGATTTTTTTTCGCGAAAACGACGCAGCAAAATCAAAACACGTCAGTTTCGAAGCACGGCTTACTGCGATCCACATTGTGATTGTCCAAAGTTATTTGTATATTAGGTATGTTTCGTTTTCGACACGAAGATAATTAGGTTACATTTTTTCACATTCAGTTGAAGCAGACTTTTGTGACACCAAGTATGGAACAAAAAAATTTTTTTTTTTAAAACGGTGTTGTTTTTTTTCTTTTTTTTTTTTTTTATTATATTTTTTTGTGGTCGTCGTAAAAAAAAAAATTTGTTTTTTTAGAAAAATAAAAGGTAAGTCATTTACAAATAGAATGAATAAAAGTGGTCCTAGATAAGAGCCTTGTGGGACTCCCGAAGAGGCATGAATAGGTGTTGATTGGTTTCCTTTAAATCTTACAACTTGATCGCGGTTGATTAGATATGAATTAAGCCATTTGAGGAGTTTGGGCTGAATTCCCATTTTTTTGCAATTTAAATATAAGCATAGGTATATCGACACGGTCAAATGCTTTATTAAAATCTGTGTACAAAATCTCTACATGGTTTCCGTTATCCATTGCTTCCAGAGAATAATTAACGAATTCTAGTAAATTTGTGGTTGTCGAACGACCTTTGAAACATCCATGCTGATTAGTGGTTATTCTATTTTTGATTTGGTTAAATAATTTTTCATTCACAATTGCCTCAACAAGTTTTGGAATGCAAGAGATCAGGGCTATACCCCGATAATTACAAAAATCAGATTTTTAACCAGACTTAAAAATAGGCACTAGAAATGAGTTCTTTCATAATTTTGGAAAGTGTCCGGATTCCAGTGGCATATTAAAAAGCCAAAACAATGGAGAAGTAAGCTCAGCTGCTAAAGTCTTCATAAACAAAGGAGGAACTCCATCAGGTCCCGAGCCTTTGGATGCATCTAAATATTTTAACCCTTCCAAGATTTCATGCACATAGATTTGATTCACGCTTATGTCACTGGAATATTCCGGATACAACCCTAAGTATTGCCAATCACGATCCGCTTCTGAGTATGTTGTGTATGTTTCTTGAAAAAACTTGGCAAATCAATTGCATAGTTCTTCTGTTTGTTAGACAAGATTTAATTTCACGTTCAATTTTTGAATTATACTCCTCAAATGCAATATTCATAGCCAAATTAAGTTCATCACAAATGTTCAAATATTTTTCTAAATTAACGGAACTGTTATGTTTTTTTTTTGGAAATTTTATGCGCTTTTTGCTAACGGTTTTTGAATCCCAATTTGTTTCATTGAACTAAACTGGATCACTTTGGAAAAACTCTTCGTCTACGTCTTTTAATTGGTACTTCTTCCTGGTTAATTGCAAACAAATTAGTGTAGAACACTTCAGTTGCCTTCAGAACATTTGTTCATTCCTAGATACTGTTGAATTAACTTCTTATGTTACCATAATTAACTGATTTATGGACAAGTCTTCCTCCAGTCCATTCAGACATCTGATTTCCTTAGGAACTAAAAGAGAAACTCTATTCTTGTGAAAACTTCATTTCGCTGATATTAGTCAGCACTTCATTCATACCGAATCATAAAATTTTGTCAACAAGAAAGTCTAAATAACAGTACTGTTGATTTTTCACTGGTAGAATGAGGGTGGTGTCAGCAGTGCTGTCAAATAGGACTTTAACTAATATTTACCCAATTATCCGGAAGTTGTACTGCATTCATTAAAAATGTCAGCAATACGATCGCCATTGGGTTGATTAACGTCACGCATATTCATGTATTCTTCCTCAAAGGAGTAAACAAGACACAATTTCTTCGGCATTAGTAAAAAACCTGCATATATATCCTTTCGGGCATTGTTTGTCTTATCACGTACACCGAATCAAGCAACTTCTTTGGACAAAATGACTTCCGTCTTTCACCTGCACTTTTGCCCATATTCTCAAATTCCTTGAAATTTTGTTGTGGTAATTATTTCGGATTTAATTCAGTAGAAATTGCAACTAAACCTCCACCTTCTGACTTTTTTTTCTGACCATTGAAAATTAATCAATAAACATAAAATTACCAAAAACCTGATTTTTAATTTATGCTGAACTCACAGGGTCGTGAAAAAAACAAAATTCTATCGATCAAAAGTGGCAAACACTATTGCGATACTTAAGAATGATTGTTAAACCGGCTATAGTTATCGAAACGAAGCAAAATTCAGTTCAGTATGTGTATTTATTTCGGCTTACAAACATCGGTTAAATTTTAGGATGAGTTTGAGTAAAATGCTCGACATTCGCGATTGACGCCCATTATTAGAATTGATACATTCGTTTCCTGTATTTTTTTTCAATTGTTTCTCTCATTTTCTTCTAGTTTCACGCCTCTTCCTTTCTCCGTCTCAGCGCCTCGTCTTTTACTTGAGATTTTCGCGTCGATTAATAACCCAGCAGAACTCAATCAGACGGAGTTCAGGACATTTTGGCAGGTTCATGTCTTTTGGTACAAAATCCAATTAACCGCATTCAATTCCTTCACGGTATTGGTGTAGTGACATGAAGCCAATCTCAAAAGCGACAAAAGCCGTTATTTTTGGACGCACTCAGTTTTGTAAATCTCACCGTTTATGGTGTAATTCAGCATGGATGGTTCACTCTGTTTGCCACCGGTGCACATGGCCTACCAAATCAGGTATTTTGAAGCAAATTTCGACACAGCTTCTTCCGTTTGAACCAGTCATCCACAGCAAACTTTCCCTGACCCGTGAAATATTCCTGTCATGTCCTTGAAATCAGTTTTGATGTAGGTCTCCTCATTACCCAAGTAACAATTTTAGTTTTATTCCAGCCGTAAAGCTTTCTCCCCTCGGTTTTGTTGATAAAACTACATTCAAAACTGTTTTGCCTACCAACACCTCCTCTATGCTTCTATAAAGCCGAAATTTATACAAAGTGGCCCACTCTATAGACGGTTGTGAAAACAAGTTAATAAAACCTTTATAAGACCATAAAGATTTTGAAAATGTTCTGGTGAAAGATGTTACGACCTCTTAAGAACCTTCATAAAACCTATTGGCTGCCATGAAAACCAGCATATAACCTAATGGCCACTGCTGTCAAACTTCACTGTGATATCGTGGTTAATTTTTGTCGTTCTGATTTGTTCGATTCTCTGCTCTTCTGATTCATTTAGCAGTAAATAATATCTAAGAAGAAAGTTCTCGTGTTGGAAATTTTGTTTGATAGCAATATATTCAAAACAAATTGAGTTTTTACAGCGTGTTATGCTCCATATTATATGCGCATTTAATTTTAAGGTGAATATTTGCACGATGAGAGCTGAATATTAATGCGCCTAGGAAATTATACGTGCTTACTAAAACAAAAATAATATTTTCGATAAATTAGTCGTGAATTTCCTGAAAATTGATGGAATTCAAAAAAGTTTTCTAAAAGAATGCCGAAATTTGTCTCTGATCTACAGTTTATTTGCATTGCCTTTAAAATGTGGTACATTTATTTAACCACATTTCAATTATTTCTTATATTTCAACATGGCAACTGGAAAAAATCACAGTTTTGCCAAAAAGCCAATTTATCTTCGCAATGACTACTATAAAACTATTTGGTCATGTTTTTTGACTTCCCTCAATGCCAATTTGCCGTTTAATGCGTTTACTTGAGGCAAAATGGTTTTAAAATGCATTTTAATCAATAAATAAGATACTAAAAAATCCTAAAACTGCATTTCAAAACAGCATTTCAAAAGGAAATTTGAGAAAACAAGGTTTTAAGATCGTTGTTAACAAGCTGAGTAGGTTCTCATAAACCTGACTGATATGAAACCTGTTGTTCTCTCTTGGTGTCATAATAAAACCAAATTGATGTTTAGTGGCTTTCATAAAACTTTATTAAAACTTAATAAAGCTGAATGGTTTCGGAAATGTTATGAGATGAAAAGTTATTTGGCAGCTTCGTGTAGAGTATCTGAACACGCGTTTTGGCAACACTCTTCTAGCATTCGTCCCGATTTCGGAAATTCTGCACTTTATATTCAGTTTTTAATTCAGATCGTATCTTGGCCCTCTGGACGAAACTTTACGAAACATCGATTCTTTGGCCAAGTCTCGGGTCGAATTGATCGGATTCTACTTGAAATGATAAATCAGCACTCACTCGGTTTTGTGCATTTTTCCTGGTTTTCATCCAGCCCCTGACTTGCGGCCCCACTGTCATCATCTTCTGGAACCTTTGGATGACCCTTGAGCCGGTAGAATGATGTATTATCATCAGTTTCCTCAAGGCGCGATGTGACAGCCCATTATTTGGCATGTGAGTTAAAAAGTGGGAGGTTGGGTTTTAACGGAAGAGGAGGGAGGAAAAAAAAAAATTAAAGGAGGGGAATTGGGGATGGGGGGAGTTTACGCAAGTTTGAAAGTGTCACAATAATTATCGACTCACCCTTTATATCGCCTTCTGCATATTTTATTTTACGATTACTACGCCTCTGTTTTCTATATTCGAGTAAACTTTGCGAATGCGAAAAATGGGAGCGTCACGAAAAGTGGTCAGCTTATGAACAATACTTACTCAGTCATTCCTCGTTAGACTTCCTTAACTATAACTTTTGCGCATCCTCAATTTTAAACCGTCAAACTGTTTTGCATCGTCAAGAATAAATTGAAAAGAAGCTTTAATTGAACAACAAAAAACAAAAACCTGACGACACCTTAAGAGAAATAAAAAAAAGGAACCCGAGGACGCAAGCTTTTAACGATCTGAAATGATGCAAGGCCAATAACTGCTCTTGAAATTTCCGAAAACATTTCAAAGTTAATATCACTTTAAACTAAGTTCATCAATAGGATTTCGCGTCATTTTTAAGAACAACAATTTTACGAGAGCATAAGTAGAACGATTGTCACTTCACTTCAATTGTTCACTTTTAAAAGATAAATAATTAAAAACACTTTCAAACTATTACACGTCGTTAGATAACTACACAACTCGTTAGATAACTACATAGAAACAACTTTAAAAAAAAGGGTGAATTTCTGTTCAATATCATGCACATCAATGGGGCATCACATAACATAAAAAAATGCATCATACATCGGGTAAAGTTCTAGGACATTCCAAACATTACCGATAATATTGCATGCGAAAGCTCATCGTTGTTAGAACTGTTTCATGCAAGTTGCTCGTTCGTATGGAATGAAATACAAGTTTACATGCTCTGATATTTACATCACAATGAAAATTCAGATTCTTTTTCTGTGTACACCGATAAAAATAATGAATTTAAAATACGCGTAAAATTTCCCCTCGATTAATTACAAGCCAAAGTAAGCGTAAACAACGTAACTGTTTGCAATCTTTCATACATCATGCAACATTTTTTGCAATCCTCCATACAATAGACCTGATTCCAGCGATATCGGGCTTAAATTTACATGAAAGATCCCATTAATTTATGCCAAATCTAGCATTCCCTTTATGTGCATTAGATAACGCAGATAATTAAATGTTTCTTTCTATCTGTGTAGGTTTACTTAAGCACTCGGACACTGAAGAAGTCTGTTAGTCGCAGACGAAATAGGCCTATCTTTCAAAGGACATGCTTTCTCTAGTGGAATTTCAGGAAATTTGCTGGGATATACTAATGAAAGTTGTTTTTGGTTTTGTGAATTTATGAACTACGAATCTTTCACTTTTGAAATAAATTAAAATTGATTTGCTAAAAGATTTCTCATCGAGCAATGTACCGTAAATAAAAATGGATTCACACAGACAGCGTTATAGTTGAACGCCTTATCTTTGGTGTTCGTAGTTGCACATTAGCATAAAGCTCGATTGATATAATATCTAGACACAAGAAAACAGCTCTCTCTCTAGATTATATTGCTGAAATAAGTGAGCAGTCAAAATGAAGGTTTTTTTCTGCACTTTCGAAAACAAATATCGACAGTCTTATTCTGTTTTGGTTTTGATAAAAAGCCGAGCTATTCTTGAAATTCCTCGGACCAGTTTTTGGACGCTTTTGTTCGTCAACTTGATTATTCTTCTTCTTTAGCATTTCAAGCTTATTGCTTTCACAATTAGCTTATTGCTTGCTCTCAACTTAGTGTTCTTATTGCACTTCCACAGTTATTAATTGAGAGCTTCCGATGCCACGTACCATTTTACCATTTACAGTCATACGCTATGCCCAGGGAGTCGAGAAATTTTCCTTAACGAAAAATTCCTAGACCAGACCGGGAATCGAACCCAGCCACCTCCAGCATGGTGTTGCTTTGTAGCTGCGCCTTTACCGACTGAGCTAAGGGAGGACCCCAACTTGGTTATTATTCAGGCCATTTCATTCCACCATCTCAGTAGCATCCCAAGTAATGTTTCAGTCCTTTTCTGATTGCGCTTGACAATTGCCTAATATTTTAAGGGCGATTGGGTGGGCTGTGGTCCATTTCGATGAAATCCTCACTGTTATCACGGTACCACGGAAGTGTCTCTCGTAATGTAGTGGCAGCTAGCCAAATCTAATCTTATCTAATCTAATCTAATACAAACGCAGCCAATACGAGAATGGATCCTTGAATTAATTGGGTTAGATGGTGTCCAATTATTATCAAAGAACATATCAAAAACATGTTCCAAACGTCAAAGCGGCCAGCTCCACTGCGTTGCACTGCGGAAGGATACGTGAACATTTCGTACCATACGCTCCAAGTTATGTCAAGTTGAATATAATAGAAATTATATGGGTCCTCCCTTAGCTCAGTCAGTAAAGGCGCGACTAAATACAAAGCAACATCATGCTGAAGGTGGCTGGGTTCGTTTCCTGATCTGGTCTAGAATTTTTTCGTTAAGGGAAATTTCTCGACTCCCTGGGCATAGGGTATGATTGTACTTGCCACACAATCATACCAATGCAAAAATGGTACCTGGCATCGAAAGCTCTTAGTTAATAACTAAGGAAGTGCATTGAGAATACTTAGTTGAGAGCAAGCAATAAGCAAATTGTGAAAGCAATAAGCTTGAAATTCTGAAGAAAGAAAAAAATCAGTATGAATCATGAGTACTGCGTGTGAACCTCTCTTCAGAACATCTGAGTGCATGTTATGGCCATTCGGTTCTGTTTCAGTGTCCTGTTAACCTGTTTACTGGCACAATAAGAATGATAGCCTCTGCTAATGCTGGAATTATACATCCGTATTTTATTTTATTTGTTTTCTGTTAAATAGGGAAGATGTACCTATATTAATCTCATCACTTTACAATTCATCCTACTTGAAATAAAACGATATACACGTGACAGGATTATTTAGTAATGTTTGTTGTAGTTATTTAACGTAAGCAAACATTATTAGAACACGAAACCGATCCTTCAACTGCCCAATTGTTTGATTCATCGTAGGATGAATAAATTAACAATGAGATTAATATGGGGGCAGTTACCCTAAATGGATAATGAATGTCTGTATTTAGCCCCCATATTCTCAAAACAACGAATGGACTCAGTACATACACTACCCCATTGTAGACATATATCAAAATATATCATGGTTATTCTTCCTTAAAAGATACCTCTCAGCTAAATTGTTCATGTCCATCCGTAACACAAGAACACTGGAAATACCGAAAGAAAACTTCTGAAATCGTCAAAATTTACGTACCAGTACTAGCACTAGGCACAACATAAACACAAAAAATAATCTGTTGTTTTTCCGTGGTTTATCCAATTCATGCGTTGTACGAAAAGAGTATTTTATCAACATTTTGCCACATGACATGCAAACCAAACGAATGCTCGATCTGATATAAGTTTATGGGACATTTCTCTCAAATTTAAGCCAGATATCGCCTGAAATTAGTCTGTTGTATGAAATATTGCAAGCTATTTCTTTGTTTACGCTTGCTTTGCCATACAAGTAAACGAGTGAATGTGTGGATGGCCATCTCTCTAACTCAATGCTGCCATTAAAGCAAACGAGAAGAACAAACAATTGACTAAAGAATACATAGAAAAATAATGAATATTAACAGACACACAACGATTCCCCTCGTTCACTTGTAAAGCATAGAAAGCGTGAAAGAAATAGCTTGCAATATTTCATAAAACAGACTAAATTCAGGCGATATCTGGCTTAAATTTCCGAGAAATGTCCCATAAACTTATGTCAAATCTAGCATTTAGATAACGAAGAAAACTAAATCAAGGGACTTTTTTCATTAGGGCGAATCTAACATTGAGAGACTCTCTTTGACTACTTTCTCTTTCATTCATATTTCAATCACCTCCCAACAAACATTGGTGTTGAATTAGAGCTTGTTCAAGCAAATTTGAAGAAGCTATTCAGCTGTTTCTTCTAGCTTCTCCAAATTTGTTTGAACAAGCTCTAATTCAACACCGATGTTTGTTGGGCTATTCATTATATCATTCTATTATTTGTAAACTATGATAGCCAGCACTGTTGTGTTTCGATCTGTACTGAAGAATCCCTCGAAAGTTTTATAAAGACGCTGTAATAAATGAAAGAGAGCAAGACATGAGAGGATCTCTCATTGTTAGATTCACTCTATTGAAAAAAAAAATCCCAGAATAGTTTCTTTCAAACTGTGCAACGATTAATATCCGTTCAATCGATTCTATATTAGACCTTGATCGTTGTTTCAAACCAGCAACTTCAATCAATTTCTGTACTGTCTGATGCAATTCGAAAATTTGGATAAAACTATCAAAAACTGATAAAGCTTCATAATGAAGCGAAATGGGCAATACTGATGTTTTGAACTTCACAGTTTGAATGAAACATGTGCGTTATCTAATACAAGTTTAAGGCATGCTAGATTGCTTTGGCTTGCAGTTGAACGAGGTGCAATTGTTCGCGTCTGTTAAAATTCATATTTTTTTCTGTGTATAATTCCGCTAAGCTTAAAATAAGATCCGAAAATTCAACAATGCACCGTACTGACAATGCTAGACATTTCGTAAAATTCCCATTTCTGCTGAGATCACAAAACTCTGCCAATCAGGCTACAATCTCAACAAAGCATCAATCAACTCGAGCCCAATCAACGAAACTCCCAAATTTCGCATCATTATTTGCATTTGCCCATTGAAAATTACACACAATTATCCCCAACAGTACTCGACTCAATATAATAACGATCACCCATTCTCAAGCGACAGGGCCCAAAATCATAATCAATCAATCCGTCGGAAAGGGTTCCGATGCTGGAAGACACGACTCAATCAGCCTGTCTGCTTGCTTGGTTTGTGCAAATTTCTATTTTGATAGGCGCACGACATGAAACGACACGAACCGAATGATGATTCCGCGCCAGTACACCGCCGAGCAAGCAATGGATGACGAACGACGGCTGGCAGAGGCCATCTCGCTATGATAGCGGTGACATTTGCGACGATGCCGCCCCAACACGACAAGCGCGCGGGAGAATTAGAAATGTAGGTGAAATGTCACCGAATGAAAGTGGAAATCTCACCGAAAGCGTGGTTTTACAGCCGATCCTAATTCCGACTTTCATCCGATTAACCCTCAAGGCTCATAAATAATTTGGACTTGCAAAACCGGGGAGCTGAACATTTGTTTAGCGCCCGATTTCGACAGCCGTTTTAGCATTACAATGACTCATAAAAATCAACGCGTTCGCGTATTCAAACGGTTTTTTTTTTCGGGGGGCTCAACCCACGCATTCAAGCTTTGGTTGCACCGTTATCAACCATTGTTTCCCAATGGCCGGAATTAAATCAACAGACGCATTAAAACAACACCCATTTCGATGTTGGTTTTTGCTTTTGCTTTCTCGATGAGATTTTCCTCCAAATATTACTCACCCCAGAAGTCAGCCGTGCGGACGAGTCCATTCAGTGGAAGTCATCGGTGGGTGCACAGGGAGAAAAATAAGTCATTTCACTTTCGTTTTTGCATTTTAATTATATTTCGGGCCACTCCGGCCGACACATTTGAATTACAAAGAGCCGTCAAAACAAATTTCGACAGGTGCGAGTCGGCGCGCTCAGCGGAGGGTTCGCTTCTTTCGGGCGTGGAAATCACCAGCTCGTCGCTGACAGAGGTTATGTCACTCGTTTGTCCGCAACAGAAAAGTCGAATTATCTCGATTCCGCTTTTCTTTTGGCGGTTCGCTTACTTGTGTTCACTGGTCATCAACCTGATTTGCTGATTTCGTGGACTTGCCGGAGGCTGATTGCTACCGTTGTTCGGTCATCGAATGAAGTGCGTTGAGGGGGGGGGAAATAGGGGAACTATAGCGTTGAAAATTAAAACTGATTAACTGCTGTGATGAGTCTCACTGTTTCGCGTGGCTCGAGTCAGTCGAATTCGGCACAGTCATGGGGCATGGATTTTTTTTTTTTTTTTGCTCGGGGGCGTGGTTCGGAATCATGGGGTTGCGTGTGAAGCTTTTCACTTTCACTGACACGGGATGATGATTTAGACAACATTCTAGGCGGGAATCAGGTAGATGTTGACAATTTATAGGGATTTAATTTTTCTTACAAGAGAATACCTTTGTTTCGGTTCCATTGTTTTAGAAGGTTTATTTATTTGTTCGGGTTCAATATAATAAACTTTGCTGACCCAAGTTTTCGTATGTTTACATTAAATCAAAATCTTAAAAAGCAATGGTCTCGAAGTTTATCAGAACTGAAGTGTTAGGGATGGGGAAATTAAGGTGTAAATTTTAAAGACAGTTTACAAACCAATATTATTCTGAGATCTAGAACTTATTCATATTTACATTTCATGTTAATCTAGGTGCTCCAGCTACTACCGTAACGTATCAACCTTAAGCTAAAAGATCTTGAATCAGTACATTGGTTTGTCTACCTCGAGCCCGAAGGAAATTATAAAGCGCTGATCTGACTCTACGATTCCCCGCACAAAAACAAATTATGTGATTTGCGTCCTAATATATTGTCATGAGGTGAGAAATCACGCGAATGAAGTCAATTTCATTTATTTTTTTGGTTTTTGCCAGTCACACCTTGGCCTTAGATTTTTAGACTCTTCACTTTGGCCTAGACATTCTAAGCAGAGTTTTTGTTCCTCGCTATTGACAGAATTGTCCATCACTGCTTGGAAGTGTTTTAATAAAGCACCAAGTTTCTCAAATAAATAACGATATTGTATTAAGGAGTGTATCGAAAATAAGCTATCCACAAACTTTCTTTCAAATTATGTTGAAAACCGATATTTTATTCATACAAAAAATTGATCCTTTATTGTACGAGGTTAAACTTGAACATAATGAAGACCGGATGAAATTTAATTTGTTCCTTCACGAATTTTCGAACTTTGGATCGAATGCTCTTCATCAAGTTCCGGACAAGTGTTGCATCGCATTTTTTGGACGCTTGAGCTCCATTTTTTTTGAGCTCCTGCATGTTCCCAGCTGCTTTACCAGTCTTCTTAAAGACCCTCTTCACGATTGCCCAGTAACGTTCGATGGGTCGAAGCTGAGGGCAATTTGGTGGATTGATATTTTTCTCAACGAAATCTATACCCTTTTCCGCAAGTCAATTGAGAGTGGTTTTGGCATAGTGAGCCGACGCTAAATCCGGCCAAAATAGTGGAGGTGTACTATGCTTCTTATATAAAGGCAACAATCTCTTCTGGAGACCCTCAGATCGATAGATTTCCGCATTTATAGTTCCGGTAGTGTAAAAAATGGTTGATTTCAAACCACAGGAACATATTGCTTGCCATACCAGTACCTTTCGACCGAATTTCTCCACTTGAATCGTCCTGTCCGCATCGCTCACATCCTCCCCAACGACGGCAGTAAAGTATTGTGGACCTGGAAGGGTTTTTGAGTCCTCCTTTACATAGGTCTCATCGTCCATCAAAACGCATGCATCCGAACGCTACAAAAGACGCGAATACAATTTCCGGGCCCTTGTTGTTGCTCGCTTCTTCTGTTCTGCACTTTGTTTCGAGATTTTCTGCTTCTTGTAGGTCTTCAAGTGGTTTCGCCTCTTGATACGCTGGATCATTCCGACACTCGTTCCTGCTGTTTTGGCCAAATCACGTATTGACATTGATTTGTTCTTCATGATTAGAGATACCACTTTCTGCTCCAGTTTCGGGTTGGAAGAACCGGGTTTTCTGCCTCTTCCTGGTAGCTCATCCAAAGAATAGTGTTCCCCAAACTTATTAATGATGGTTTTAACACTCGCATGATGAATTCCAAACCGCTTCGCCAATTTTCGCATAGTAATACCCTTCTCACTTAGCCATGTGTCCAGAACCTTAATTTTCACTTCCTTTTCAATACGCGACATTTTGAAAACGCAGAATTTGAACCGCACAAACAAGTAAACAAAAGAAAGCTGACAGTCAAACGCACAGCATGCAGTGTTCAGAGCATAAAAAACCATCACAAATACATGCGTACAACGTAAATGTATGTGGATAGCTTATATTCGATACACTCCTTATTAACAGAATTGTCCATAACTGCTTGGAAGTGTTTTAATAAAGCACAAAGTTTCTCAAATAAATAACAATATTGTATTATACAGAGTATGTGTGAAGGAAATGTTAAGATGCTTTGTAGGATTTTAAGAGTATTAATTTACCTTTCGATTTGGGTATAATCATCCGATTTGAGTATAATAAACTTCGCGTGAAAGGAAATAAAACTTGCAGTAATCTATGCGAAAATCTCCTCACTTCGTAAGAGTAAGCAAAACCAACGCAACGCATTGACATGGGAGGCAGCTAGCTGTGCTGATTCAGTTCATTCTTGTACCGAACGTTGACAGCAACGAACCAGTAGCAGCAGCAACAGTGAATCAACATTATCAAGGCTGAAAAAACTTCGGTCAGGTCACGACAGATATCGTTTTCTTTGGTTATCATTACATCTGAACGGCCTGTTAAAAAGTTGTTCTAAAGTTGGCAATACAAAACCTGCTGCCTTTTTAAGAGCTAGCATTTTTTATTTCAAATCTGGCATGCAGAATAGCTTCAAGCCAAAGAAGAAATTTCCTGTGTCTTATTTTAGTCATATTCAAAACAAATTCGATCAATAACGACAGTTTTTTGTAGCTTGAATGAAGCAAGCTCAAATCAGCTTGTTCTGACGATATTCTCATCATGCAATTAAACGTTGTTTTTGCCGGTTTTCATAAGTTTTTACTGAAGTAAGTTGATGATTTTATCTAATATAATGAAACGAAAAAATCCCCAAATTCAATACTTAAATTTACAACACCAGCATTGTTCTTCTTCTTCTTAAGCATTTCAAGCTTATTGCTTTCACAATTAGCTTATTGCTTGCTCTCAAATTAGTGTTCTAAATGCACTTCCACAGTTATTAATTGAGAGCTTTCGATGCCAAGTACCATTTTTGCATTAGTATGATTGTGTGGCAAGTACAATCATACGCTATGCCCAGGGAGTCGAGAAATTTTCCTTAACGAAAAATTCCTAGACCATGATGGCTTAAATATGAGAAGCAGATCGGTTAATGAAAATCAGTTCACAATTTTAGATTCGAAGTGTGCGGCGCTTTTTTCAATGAGGATTTAAGCACTGATCAGAAACATCGACATGTGCGGATAGGATAAAAGAGAATCAGTGAGTGGCTGATCCGCACGAAATTTACTTCGTGCATTGTTTGAATACCGTGTTATGAGGGCATTTTGCAACATGACATTTTCTGCAGTTTGCGTTTTATGAAGGGTAAAACTGTTTTCAAAATGAGGGTAAGGGAATTGACGGAATAATATTTTCAGTGTGGTGATGATTCTCTTCAAACCACCCAGCAACCCGTACGCAGGGTTTAGTTAAATTGAAGCCATGCTAAAAGTCACACCGTTTAATTGTTGAATTTGTTCGTCGTTGTAATTGTAATTGTTCAGTGTATAGTCCGTGCTTTCCTGCTAAGATTGCGTATCCGGGGACTCACCCCCAGGTCTATACACCTATAGTCCTTCCCGTTGCACTCGTCAGATACTCTAGACTCACATGGGTGGTCGTATCCGGGTCCTCCACTGGGTAGGCACAAGTGTCCGTCCAGTTTCTGGTACATTAATTATCTATTTTTTATGCCTTAATGAAGTACAAATGCTTAAAACGTTATAAGAAAACCCGTGTGAAAACAACTAACTAATAGTAATTGGTATTGCGCTCAATTGGCCATTATAATGAAGATTTTATTCCGACCTCTTGAAAATATTTCAAACTTTTGAGAGTGGACTAATGTCCATATTTGTACCTTTTAGATTTTGGATTATTAGTAACATTACATGAACTTTTCTCATTAAATGTCTCTCTCAACAACCAGATGGCAGCGTGGAAGGTGCCCTGTATTGGCCAACAAATTCTCTGTACAACCCTTCCCTTATACATCCAAACCCAACACTTCATCACATCCAAATGCTTTCCTGGAAAGAAATAAGAATAATAATAAAAATAAAATATGTAGACACAAATTGACGAAACAACTACAAATGGTCGGAATCGGATGCTTTCATATTTCGTTGGCTGGCGATTCCCTTAATGGTTCCTTCGGCTGCACAGGTGATATTTTTTCCAGTGAATATTTTCCTGAGGGACGGCATGCCCCTTTAAAATGGGGGCCCGGGAAAAAAGACTAAAAAAAAAGGGGTCTTTTTCGGGGTTGGGGCCCGGTTATTTTTTTAATGGTGGATAAATTAAAATTTTTTAAAAAACCCTTTAGCTTGACTGACTGCACGTATCAATGGTTGCTATTCCGTGATTGATCAGAGTCAGTGAAATTGCACAATGAATCAATTGAATGGGGCTGGGATTAACCGACCATTCTCACTGTACACGTTTCAGTGACTCAATTTCTTTAATAATCAATAACGGCGCCGGCCACGTCCTTGCAATCAGGTGGGAATAGGGAAGGAAAGTTAGTGTGACCTTTGCTGTTTAGGGACCATGTTTACCTCTGCATACCCACAAAGGTCACAGGAGGGTTTTCTATGTTAAAGGGTGATACGGTCAAAATTTGGTCAAGGGAAAACGCGTGTAAATCGGTGAAATCGTTTATTTAAAAAATCAAATTAAATTTCTTTTTCAAGTTCAATTAGTATAAAATTCAGGAAAAATATTCAGTTAGGCTTCCGCTTTTCCAAATCCGAATTGCCGGGCCTTACGCTTGACCCCTGCCATCAGATTTTGTACAGCCACCTTGTCCACCTTCTTCGCCGCAGAAAGCCACTTTGCCTTGAACTGCTGCTCGTCCTTAGCAGTTTTTTTGGTCTTCTTTAGGTTCCGCTTGACAATAGCCCAGTATTTCTCAATTGGGCGGAGCTCTGGCGTGTTGGGAGGGTTCTTGTCCTTGGGAACCACCTGCACGTTGTTGGCTGCGTACCACTCCATGGCCTTTTTACCGTAATGGCAAGATGCCAAATCCGGCCAAAACAGTACGGAACAACCGTGTTTCTTCAGGAAAGGCAGCAGACGTTTATTCAAACACTCTTTCACGTAAATTTCTTGGTTGACAGTCCCGGAAGCTATGAAAATGCTGCTTTTCAAGCCACAGGTACAGATGGCTTGCCAAACCAGATATTTCTTTGCGAACTTTGACAGTTTCGTGTGCTTGAAAATATCTGCTACCTTTCCCCTTCCTTTTGCCGTATAAAACTCTTGTCCCGGAAGCTGCTTGTAGTCGGCTTCGACGTAGGTTTCGTCGTCCATTACCACGCAGTCAAACTTCGTCAGCATCGTCGTGTACAGCCTCCGGGATCGCGCTTTGGCCGTCGTATTTTGTTTATCATCGCGATTTGGAGTCACTACCTTCTTGTAAGTCGATAGTCCGGCTCGTTTTTTGGCTCGATGCACGGTTGTAGACGATACACCCAGCTTATTTGCGGCATCTCGGAGAGATAGGTTAGGGTTTCGCTTGAAACTACCGGCAACTCTCTTTGTCGTCTCAGCGGCTTCCGGTTTTCGATTTCCCCGCGATCCAGACTTCCTGGCTGTCGACAAACGTTCCCCAAACACTTTAATTACATTTGTAACGGTTGATTTGGCAACTTTTAGCGATTTTGCCAACTTTGCGTGCGAGTAGCTCGGATTTTCGCGATGCGCGAGCAAAATTTTGATACGCTGCTCTTCTTGCTTGGACGGCATTTTGACAACTGAAGAGTGAATTCCAAAATCAAAATAGGAGCAACATTCTACACACACACACCTTCAAAATGAGGGGTGTTCAGGTTTTTTAAATGCAAAATTGAAAGAAATACGTCAAGTTGATATTGACCAAATTTTGACCGTATCGCCCTTTAGTAGGGTAGGGCTAGATGGATCAGGATTCACCTTGATAAGTGATGTGATCATATATATATATAATTCATAATAAGATTAAATTATGTTTGATGTAGGTTCATAATAAAGTGATTTAGGGACAAAATGGATAACAATTACCTGTTTCGCTCCGCGTTTTGAGAGCACTTACCACCTCTCAATTGTCGAAAAATCCTTTGCGGGGTCTGACTGGTTAGCGTTCTGCTTCCACCAAGGTATTCGGGTAGTTTAAAGGATTCCCATTCAGATGCTTGCCCCATATGGCATTGCTCGCGGTCATTGTATAGGGAAGAGTGCAAAAGAACATGAAAGATAAAAGAGAGAAGGCATTAGTGATTAGCAATATGCGACGCGCATGTAAGATATTCATGGTGATACTCTCACTGCGGCCGTTCAAAATAGTTTGACTGACGGAGATCATTCCTGAGTCTTCTCGCGTTAACCGAATCCCATCACATTTAATTATAGAAGCCAAGTGCCATTTGACATCGTGCAACATTCGGAAATTTCAGGGCCGCCCCCCTTCCAGTTTGAGATCTCTTACATTCGTATCCTCAATTCACCAGTATTGCATATTCCACCTAACTAACATGAAACAAAGCTGAGAGTCCAAAAAAAAAAAAAACTACACAATCGTGTCACTGGAAACTCAGTTTTTTCTGCATGAAATCCGATCAAATTTTTCACTTATTCATTACGTTAACACTCGCGGACACATTAATGCACAGTTTACCACCGGTTTTGGTCAGTTCTGATTTTAATACCGAAAAGTAACGAAAACAATTTAAACAACAGATTCAGACGTCCTCCATTTTCAAACAAAAACTCAACTTTTCTTAACTTTCAATTTGCTCAACTACATTGTACAAACTATTTAACTACTGAAACCAATAACTGCATCAAACAAGTTGAACCCTCTAAAGAAAGCAATCTATGCTCATACATTTAAAGTAACGATTGAAGGATTTGGTGAAATTAGAGTCCTTCGAAGCCATTCGTGCCTTTTGGCAACTTTATGCTTCTATTGATTTCCAAGCTCATCGTTTTTGCACCACCCAGGGGATACTTGGTCCTATACCCAATGATTTCATTATCTCAAATCCGCTCAACCAATCGCAATGTTTTGTGATATAGTGGGCGGAATATTATAATTTGAGATAACTCAATGCAGACGTCTTCCAAATTTGACAGATCGACAGGCAATCGGTGGATAACCACCTGGTACCTCATAGCAATATGCTTAGAGGCGGACCGGAAGTTTCGATAAGCTACATCCCCAATAACCTAATTCGAAGTTATCTAAGTGACAGAACTCGGTATACTTGGATGAATGGTGTTTCCAGTTTACGAAAACAATTAACAGTAGGTGTTCCTCAGGGCAGTAATGTGGGACATTTACTGTTCCTAATTTACATCAACGATTTTGGAAAGATTGGTTTGGTGGGGAGCGGGGGTTTTTGCTGATGAGACGTCCTTTTTTTGAGGAGGGAGGGGTGGGGGGGAAACTTTGGGCAAAAGAAGAAAAATATGGAAAAATTTCAGAGGTTTTTGGGGGGAAATTTTTTTTTTTTAATTTAAAAAAAAAAAAATTTTTTTTTCCCCCCCCGCGGGTGGTTTTTTTTTTTTAAAAGAAGAGGAGAAAATATTTGTGTGTGGGTTTGTGGGGTGTGGGTGAAAAACAAACGAGAAAAAAAAAATATAAAATTTAGCAGAAGGCTTTAGAAACTATGTACCATGCTTTCATCCAATCCAAGCTTCAATATCTGGTGTCTATTTGGGGTGCTGCTGCAAAGACACGATTAGAACCACTGCAAGCTACTCAAAATAGGTGTCTGAAAGTGGTTTTCAAAAAACCTCACTTGTATTCTACCTTGGATCTGTACAACAATGCAAATTCATCCATCTTACCAATTGCAGCTCTGCGTTAAATCCAGTTATTGAGTCATATCCACAACCTGATGTATAATCCACGAGCTCATTACAACCAAACCCTACTTCAACCGTCACATACAGGAGGTAGACAAAATAAATAGGATAGGCAAATATATGGTCAACTTTGGAGTGCTCTTACTTCACGAAATATTTACCGATTTTAATTCTCTAAGAAGCATTCGACGCGAAAATTAAATTATTTTTGTAATGCAGTAATGAGAATGGCCATGGTTCCCGGATACCGGAGATATTCCCGGTTTCCAGAGGGCACGTTTCACATGTCGATTTTCTAGTGAAATTTTGTATAGGATGCCGTTTAGAAATAATTTTCTCTAATAAATACGCAAAAGCAGTAACATTATCCAAGCAAATGATACGTTGAACTCAATAATCGGCATAAAAATGGCCGAGATATGGCCATTTTTCTGAAACAGGTTCCTCTGAAGGGTTCTGGATACGGCGAGATCTTTTTTCATCCAAAACATGCCGAGCGATACCTCTTTCTTCTTCTTTTTTCATCACAAAGCTTTCCTCAAGCTTAAAGTGGACATTTGGACACATTGGCCACTCCCGGGGCCACCGGAATATTCCCGGGGGGACCTTTAGCAGAGGCCAATTACATTTTGACACCCAAACATGTCCTTGCAATCAGGTGGGAATAGGGAAGGAAAGTTAGTGTGACCTTTGCTGTTTAGGGACCATGTTTACCTCTGCATACCCACAAAGGTCACAGGAGGGTTTTCTATGTTAGTAGGGTAGGGCTAGATGGATCAGGATTCACCTTGATAAGTGATGTGATCATATATATATATATAATTCATAATAAGATTAAATTATGTTTGATGTAGGTTCATAATAAAGTGATTTAGGGACAAAATGGATAACAATTACCTGTTTCGCTCCGCGTTTTGAGAGCACTTACCACCTCTCAATTGTCGAAAAATCCTTTGCGGGGTCTGACTGGTTAGCGTTCCGCTTCCACCAAGGTATCCGGCTTATTTAAATGATTCCCATATGGCATTGCTCGCGTTCATTGCATAGGGAAGAGTGTAAAAGGACATGAAATAGAAAAGAGAGAAGGCATTAATGATTGGGAACAAGCGACGCGCATGCAAGATATTCATGGTGATATTCTCACTGCGGCCGTTCAAAATGATCATTCCCGAGTCACCACGCGTTAACCCAATCCCATCACATTTAATTATAGAAGCTAAATGCTATTTGACTACGTGCAACATTTGGAAATGTCAGGGCCGCCCCCCTTCCAGCTTGAACTTGCACTTGAACTTGTAACTTACATATTCCACTTAACTAACATGAAATAAAGCTGAGAATAAAAAAAAAGGAATAACTACATGGAAAAGCCCAATCTACTGAACGATAGAATGAAAAAGAAGAAGAAGAAAAAAAAACTCAGATTGTGTCAGTTTTTTCGGCAGGAAATCAAATTTTTCGCTTAAACATTACGTTAACACTCGCGGACACATTCAGGCACACTTTAACACCTGTTTTGGTCAGTTCCGTTTCTAACACCGAAAAATTACGAAAACAAATTGATCAATAGATTCAGACGTCCTGCATTTTCAAGCTTATCGTTTTAGCACCACCCGGGGGATACTTGGTCCTATACCCAATGATTTCATTATCTCCAATCCGATCAACCAATCGCAATGTTTTTGTGATATAGTGGGCGGAATATTATAATTTGAGATAACTCAATTCAGACGTCTTCCAAATTTGGCAGATCGACAGGCAATCGGTGGATAACCACCTGGTACCTCATAGCAATATACTTAAAGGCGGACCGGAAGTTTCGACAAGCTACATCCCCCAATTGTTGAATTTGTTCGTCGTTCAAGCAAAAACATAAAATCATCAGGTATCTGATATCATATCATGGTAATGATGATTGTGAAATTATTTACGGGATATCAATGATAACAATCAGTCGTAAAGTTATTTGAACCTTAAAAAGAGAGTTCATAGTATTAAGGTCTGTATCCGCAATAATCCGGACACCTCAAAACATGAATAAAACATAAATTTCGCATTATATTTCCGTCGTAGTTGTTTATTTCAGATTCATGGGATGTGTTTTACCAATTCGTGAAGACAAAACATAGTTATTCGGTATTTGCATAAAATTCTCGAACTTTGCGTTTATCTCCGTCCATTAGGGTTTGTACAGACTCTTCAGAAATCGTAGAAGCCGTCAATGTCCAAATTTGCTGGAAGTGTTTGATGTCTTTGATTCCTTGCTTCTTTCCTGAAAGCTTCCGCTTCATCAGAACCCAATATCTCTCGATTGGTCGTAGCTCTGGGCAATTTGGCGGGTTTGAGGTTTTTGGTACAATGTTCACTTGATTCGCTTGGTATAACTCCATCACAGTTTTAGCATAGTGGCATAATGCCAAATCGGGCCAGAACAAAGGTTTTTTTTTGTGACTTTTGATGAAGGGTAGCAATTGCTTCGGCAGACACTCTTTTTGATAGATCTCCTTGTTGATTGTGCCTGTAGTGACAAAAGATTTACTCTTTTTGCCACACAAGGTATTTTTTGGGAAATTTCGATGCCTCCTTCGTTCTGAAATGCTCAGCTGTAGCATTTCTGGCCATAGCAGAATAAAAAGCCAGCCCTGGGAGCTGCTTGAAATCCTCCAGGACATAAGTTTCATCGTCCATAACAACGCATGAAAAGTTCGTCAAATATTCGCAGTACAAACGTCGAGCCCGTGATTTTGCTGCCGAGTTCTGTTTGTCGTTGCGATTTGGAACTGTTTTTACTTATACGACTTAAGTCCCAAACGTTGTTTTGATTTTTGGACCAAACCAGGCGACATCCTTATTTTACGAGCACCGTTCGAATGGAGAGATTTGGGTTTTTCGTTAATATCCTTTTCACCTTTCGGTCCATGACAGGATCAGCACGTTCAGTGTTTTTGTCACTTCTCGGTTTCTTATCCACCGTCAAACGTTCCGAAAATGATTTGAGCACATCGTGAACAGTGGATTTAGGCAAATCTAATGTGTTTGCAAGGTCCCGTCTTTTCCATCATAGACTCTCAGCTATACCACAGTGAAATTTTTCATTCCTACGTGCAATATTTCAAAAGTTACAATGATTTAAAGGTGTCCGGATTAATGTGGATACAGACCTTAAGGGCTTACACTAAGCATTCTCGACGGCATTACCTCAAAATTTAAAATTGATCTAACTCAAAAGCTGTACTAGATATTGAATATTTAATCACATCAGTTTGTATGTTTACTAGCTGTGAGCAATCTGATGCAGTTCGATTCGATGTTCATTCACTAACAATCGAGATTTAACATTTTGAAATAGCGAAGTGAATTTGCGAGAGAGAGAGAGAGAGAGAGAGAGAGAGAGAGAGAGAGAGAGAGAGAGAGAGAGATAGGAAAAAATATACGGTGCAGCAATTCACCTTAAGCAACGAAATACTTTCATAACTGTTATTTGGTTTTGACTGCCACATTTCCGATGACTTAAGTTCATATTGTAAACGAATGATGCAATAAATTAACACGAATTTTGGATTTATCTAGCAACAGTACGAAACGTTGGTTTTTTTTTATTCCGTTGCGTATACGAAAACATTTCGAACAAACACTTAAAAGCTGTTTTTGCCAAGGAAGGAGTAATTTGGATCTTATAAGTCGATTCAGAGGGCAACAGTTATATTATCAATTCATTTTTGTAATCATATAGTTGAAATCATCCTGACATTGTAAAGGGTTTTTATTTTTTGAAGATTTCAAACTATTGAAATTGTTTTAACTTATCGCCGATTCACGTTTTTGTTTGTTCTGTTGGCATCAGAGGATGAAAAAACATACCTGGTAAAATGGCCTTCAATTGACGTCTGAATGGTTTTCAAAAGCTTTTGGGATCCTCAATAAGTTACAATGTATTTTAAGTTCGCAAACTACTAAGAACGTGAATTTGAATCGTGAAAATAAAGAAGAGATTAGATCAAATCAGCATCGTTTGAAACATTCAGCTTGACAAGAAAACTAATCAATTCCTTTATCGATCGATTTCTAAGAGAAGAAACAAAAAGTAACATCTACTATCTATCTTTGCATGTTCCGCCCAATTTGTGAAAAGGGCTCATCTTTGTTTATCGATTCTCTCAATCGACCTTTTCTGTATATCAGGGGTGTTACGGATGTGGTTTGCACGTTTGCTGTGAAAGCATTATTGAATAAGTTCTTCGAACTGACTTATTGACTCAAGCTAAAACCGGAGTTAAAACTTCGTTTGTTTCAATCCTGGTGAATCTGAGCTTTAAGTCGAATACCTGTAAATTGTTGAACTGGCTCCGCTCATACCTGACTGGTAGAACTATGTCTGTGAAGATTTCAGATCATGCCTCGTCCAGCTTTTCAGTAACACCCGGCGTTCCGCAAGGCAGCCACCTTGGTCCATTCCTTTTCCTGTCATATATGAACAACGTGAACTTGGTCCTCAGATGCCTGAAATTATCCTACGCGGACGACCTAAAGCTGTACTACGTCATAAAATGTCCAGAAGACGCCAATTTTCTTCAGCAGGAACTACAAGTGTTCGACGACGGGTGCCGGATCAACAGAATGTCCTTAAATGTATCCAAATGCTCGGCTATCTCCTTTGGCCGAAAACGTGCGATGTATCTCCACGGGTACATCCTTCGAGGAACACGCTTGAAACGTGAAACAACAGTCAAGGATCTGGGAGTAATGCTCGACTGCAAACTGTCATTCGAGAACCACATTGCCTATATTGTTTTTAAAGCCTCATCGCAGTTAGGATTCATCTTCCGCTTCGCAAAAAAACTTCAAAGACGTTTATTGTCTGAAGGCACTATACTGCTCTTTGGTTCGTCCTTTTTTGGAGTAGTGTACCAAAATGCAGTCCAGAGGATCGAAGCCGTTCAGCGAAGGTTTATACGCTTTGCTTTGCGACATCTTCGTTGGCAAGACCCTCGCAGATTGCCAATGCAACGCGAGACTAAATCGATTTTATGACTACGGTTTGCAGAGATCGAAGTTTTGCGTTGGCTTTAATGTGTATTAGCATTAGTATTAGCATTGAAGTTTGCACATCTCGTGGATGGAGCTTCGATGAGGAATAATTCGTTGAAGACATTGCATGTCACCATGAAACGAATCCAATAACTGATACGTTTCTTCACACAATAATCTCCACGAAGACACTCTTCGATCGCTTTTGCAGTTATGCCGTAATGTTTTCGTTATATTGCGTTTCAGCTGAAGCAGGTGACTATTGGACCCCCGTTGACTTGAGCTTTGGACATAAATATTCATTATTGGACAAAATTTCTTTAAATAACGTGGTTGAAATAGATCACCCCATAGTCAACAAAATTAGAATCGATTGATTTATAATCAATTTAGGCAATAGTGGCACAGCATGGTAAACACGGCGAAAGTCTTACACCTGAGAAATGCTAGCTGGTCAGCTTCAAGATCCAATGGCTTCCGCGAAATTGCAACTAAGTCCAAATACTTTTCGTCATACCTTATGAGAACCTCTCTGTATAACTTCCGAGCGGGTTTTTCGACCATTCAGTTCTGTATTAGTATCCGGTTTGGCTGCCTATTGGCACGATGAAAAAGATATCCAATTATTTCAAGCCTGATGTAATAATTTCCCTTTTGTCCCAGAAGTGTGAAATTTCCCCTAATTTTAGGCCCCCTGTGCTTCTTTCAATTGCTACCAAACGACTATTGTCACATGACTTTTAACTGCGCCATTACGGCTTTGACGACAATTAACAACCCGTCCAAGTCGTTTAGAGAATAGGTTCACTCCAACCGTAGGAAACCAGAGCACAGCTCGTACTTTCTTGCGGAAAATCAATCTCAACCAACTGACCAGCTTGGTATCGTTTGGATATTTGCCAAAACCCATCATCGTAATCGCAAGCAAATGGTGTGAAAATTGAAAACCCTGGAACCATGTGGACAGTGCATTAGAGAAACTTTTGTTCCGAAAATAAACAGTTTAATACCTTGTCGTGCGAGATGGACTGTTTTCCAATTTCCAAACACACTAAATAAATACGAAATTGCTGCCGGCAAATGTTTGCCCGGGCCCTTGGCGATTTCTCGAGTGCATTTCACATGCTGTCAAACCACAACAACAACAACAACAACAAACTATCGCTTCGGCTTCGGTGGACAAATTACATGTGCAAACAGTTTTTGCAGAAACCAATCATCGTTGCGGGGAAGAAAATCTGCCAATTCGCTAAATGCATCATCTTTTATGCAAAGTCCGTCCGATACCTAGATAAACAACAACAAAACCATCGTCGTCGGAAAGAAGACAGGAGGAGGAAAAAACGCCTAGAAAATGTGCGAAAGAAAAGTGGAGTAAGTGAAAACGATTTGAGCACGAGGACGCGATGGTTGCAAGAGGGGAGCAGAGTTGCGGCTGCAGTTTGTATGCAATTTACTTTCTTCCTTCCCCCCCCCCGGAACGAGTGGCGGTGGAAGTGGTGGAAGTTGTGTAATAGCGCAAGTGCACATAATTGTAATTATGTATTTTGCAACATTACCGCACTCCGGGCTCCGCAAGTTGCGATCATGTCAGTTGTTGTTGTTGTTGTTGTTGTTGTTGTTGTTGTTGTTGTTGTGAAGTGGTGGTTTTGGCTTAGAGGGAATGCGTGTAAATAGAGAAAGAAGACCCCAGTTCGATGCAGCGGCTTAGGTGAAGAAAGGGAAATTTGATCAGGAGGATCGAATGGCGACGACGGTGGTGCAGGCGACGGTTCGATGTTGTTTACCTAGTTTTTTACGGCATTTTTATGGGTAACTCGGAATTGAATCACGATGGCCGGGGAGAAATGGAACGGAAGCTGAAGCTGAAGGGCACAGGTTGCCAGTAGATGTTGGGAAAATATTGCATCTTTTGCTAATTTTTGTTGGGATGCAAATTGCGCCTTAGGTTTTTGTTATGGTGGATCGCTGCACCAATTGAAAGCAGACATCTTGGTTTTGCAAAGTTTCTATTTTAATATGAACTCCTCTGCGTGAAAAGCATCTCCAAGTGTCATCTCGGACGTGTTTTGTTCATAAGTTGAACAATTTCTCGCTTTTTCAAATAAACAAACTATTTTAAGTTCTTTTAAATGTCGTATCTTTTGATGAAAAAATCAAAACATTTGTCATGTCACCAATTGGACACTTATTCCCTCTTCTAACGTATGCATTAAGAAATGGGCTAGTTACGGATGGTGATGAGAGATATCTACAAAAGAAAATTCAATAGATCAAAATTTTCTTAAATCCTACGTGTATTAAGCCTTCTACAAAAATGCTTCGAGGGCTTACGATACTTAAACGGAGCCTTAACCATGACCGATGATAAGATGGATATTGGCATGTTCTTCGGCTCTATCATGGCCCTGGCGATCAGCTGCTCCTCTGTTTTAGCCATTTTGTAGTCAATGTTCTATTGGTCGCAGCTGCAGGGACGTTCGGATGGTTGGTGGTCTTTGGTATAACGTTTATCTTTAGCCGATTCATCTCAATGACAATGACTTCTTGGCATGATGGGCCGAGTCCAGGTCCAGCCAAAATACCAAATCCCCCTTCGCGTGATACTTTTTTATGAAGTCTTCAACTTCCGACAGGCACTTCGCACTATAAATCTCCACGTTCACGGCAGGCCCCGTTGGAACGAAGGGCGGCTTGTATATCGCCTTCTCGATGATCGTCTGCCACGGCAGGATCTTCTTCGGGAACTCGATGTGGGACCAGACTCTCGACCCAAGGCACCTTGCCCTTGGTCTTTCTCTTTAGCTTATGCAGCACTGTCGGGCGGCGGGAACCAGGCTTTCGTTCGTTCTAGAAGTGAAAGGAGACACAAAGTATTTTAAGCCTCCGCTGGCTGCTAACTGACGAGAATATGCAACGTTAAATATATGAGATTGAGAGAAACTATCAGCTACCAAGTTCATACCGGTTGTCCAGAAAAGGACGGATTTTAGATGGTAAGCAGGCCCCGCGAATGATTTTAAGCAAGGTTATTTCACTCCTCGTCGTTGCGCCTTACCAGCTGAATGCAAATACTTTGCTGGCCGCTTGTGGCCTTTTCACATATTCGCTAATGCATTTCGCAACATTGCAAAAGCCGACTATACCAGCATCGAGTTGGTAATAGTTATTACCAGATCATTAAAACCCTTTTTCTGCTAGTAGTTCCGTTCATGCTGATGAAAGCCTAGGTATGTCGCCTAATGCACCTTCTAGAACTGGCTCATACTGGACAGCAATTCGACATGGAGTTTTCATAAGGGCCAATATCGCAAACGTCAACAATGGCTTCTTCCGCAAATTTCTCGAGAATTATGTTTATTGGCCCTTATGAAAACTCAATGTCGAATTGCTGTCCAGTGTGAGCCAGTTCTAGAAAGTGCCTCACCAATTGTCGCACATAGCCAGATTCGCCTGCTTAGGGACCTTTACTTAAGCGGTCTTGCATCCAGTCAGCCGTAAAAAACGTGGTGTCCCAGATATTGCAGAATAGTTCAAATTCAAAATTTTGTACAAAGTGACCCACTCTATAGACGGTTGGAAAAACAAGTAAATAAAATATATATAAGACCATAAAGATTTTGAAAATGTTCTAGTAAAAAATGTATGGCCACTTGAGAACCTTAATAAAACCTATTGGCTGCCATGAAAACCAGCATACGGCCAAATGACCACAGCTGTCAAACTTTACTGTGACATCGTGGTTGGGTTTTGTTGTTCTGCTTTGTTTGATTCTGCTCTTCTGATAAATTTATCAGTAAATAATATACATTAATTGTTATGTTTGTGTTCTCCGTGCGTGGAGTAACGATTATGATGTAGAAGGAGATGTCTCGCTCATCGCCATGAGGCACCAAGAGTGGACAGCAATGTTTTTTTGCTAGAATGAAAGATATGAAGAGAAAGTTGAAAGTTCCGTCAGTGTACGGTAGGCTAGAAATAGAACAGAGGTATTGAAAATTGAGTGAAAGGGCATGGTAAAGTAGTATTCGAACCACAGGCGCTTCATTTGCCTAACATCCCACTATGGGGTAGCTCGAGGAGCAGATCACCCTGCCACCTCGACGAGGCAAAAGAAGCACGGCAGAACGCACTCTAATACTACCGATAGCTTGCGATAGTTTTCTAGCGGTAGATTGCACACACTCTGTTTTTGATGCATACATGGGCGAGAGGAGACTGTCTCCCATTGGGTTTGTTTTTGATACACAACGTCTGATAAACACTCACATTTTATTTTCTCGTCATCTCTGACTTAGAGACCTCGGAGAGAAAGGACTGTAGAGCGTTGTGATACTGGTCCCCACCAGTATGAATTAATGGATACCACCTTTCCCAATTACCACCATTACCAAGCTATCGGTAGTATTAGAGTGCGTTCTGCCGTGCTTCTTTTGCCTCGTCGAGGTGGCAGGGTGATCTGCTCCTCGAGCTACCCCATAGTGGGATGTTAGGCAAATGAAGCGCCTGTGGTTCGAATACTACTTTACCATGCCCTTTCACTCAATTTTCAATACCTCTGTTCTATTTCTAGCCTACCGTACACTGACGGAACTTTCAACTTTCTCTTCATATCTTTCATTCTAGCAAAAAAACATTGCTGTCCACTCTTGGTGCCTCATGGCGATGAGCGAGACATCTCCTTCTACATCAGTAAATAATATCTTAGACAAAAGTTCTAGTGTTGCTGGAAATTTTGTTTGATAGCAAAATATCCAAAACAAATTTGATTTTTCTTCAACATTATGCTCCAAATCATATTCGCATTTAATTTTACGATGGAAATTGGCACCATAAAAGATGCGAACCAGATGCGAAAATAAATGCATCTCAGAATTTATGTGAGTTAACAACAACAAGAACAAAATTAAAACAAATATATTCGATAAATTAATCATGAATTTCCGGAAAATAGATGGAATTAAATATGGCTATCTAAAAGAATGCCAAAATTGGTCTCCGATCTAAAGTTCATTTGCATAACATTTTAAATTCGGTGCATTTATTTTTCCACATTTCAATAATTTCTTATATTTCATTATAACGAATGGAAAAAATCACAGTTTTTCCAAAAAGCCAATTTATATTCGCAATGGCTACTATAAAACCAATTCGCCGTTTAATGCACTAGCTGAAGACAAAATGGTCTTAAAATGCTTTTTCAATTGATCTCTTGGTGCCATAATAAGACCAAATTGATTTATAGTGGCTTTAATAAAGCTTCAATAAAATTAAATAAAGCTGGATGGTTTTTTGCAATGTTACTTGGGTAGTGTATCATGATATCACCCTTTGGAACTTGATCCACGACGGCATTCAGTTGATTGTAGAAGTTCTCCTTGTCCTGTAGCTTGGCAGCTTCGGTCGGCTTATACCATTTGATTATGACAAGTTTTCGAATCCGTGCTCTGAATCTTGCTAAGCTTATTCTTTCATTAAGAATTTTGTTATCATTTGTTATCAATTTTTAAAGACTATTTTTGACGAACGTTACTGAATACTGGCAGCATACTGACGAATGTTCAATATTACCAGCATTTCATGGAGGTGGAATTGAGTTTTTCCCTTGAAGCACTACTTCAGTTATTGGTGTATGAATTTGATATCATGTTGATAACATAATTTGAAATTATCTCAAGTTATTAGTTCACATCACAAATTTTTTTATCAAAATGAAATCAATGATAATCAAACGAGTTAATGTTGTGGTATCCAACGAATATTAATTTGTTATCTCTTTTAACATATTTAGTGATCAAACAGTGATAATCAGATATTAGAATTTGTTATCACTTTGCTATAAACCTTTGCTCGGGTTTCCTCTACCGCAGTTCAATTTTAAACGTGTCAGTGTTCGCTTAGCACTTTTCTTCCACCAATTTTTTGATTTTTATTTTGATGTGAGAGGTGCAATTTTTGCTAATTGTAAAATGTAAATTTGATTATTTTTTAAGTCCTAACAAACAATTTAGAGCTAAATAAGAAAAGTTTTAGCTTAAGAAGCACTTTTATTTATTTTGTTGTAAAAAGTATTGTACAACATTTGATGTATGTTGGGTATACGATAGGAAGATGTGAGGTATTCGTTCAATTGTAACAGAACTGAAGAAAAAAAATGCCGGTTATCGACTATTGTCGATTAATTTTGCGTTTTCGTCCATAGTGCAATGTGGTGATTAAATATGCCAGTTCACACTCTGTTTCGATGCTCGGTAAATTGTTTTTCACTCAGTTATCTATTTCGGTACAAAACTCGATTATTCACTGCTCCGAGCCAGTTCACCTGTTGTATACGCAGTAGTTAATTACTAACCCGTTATTAAAATTGTGTGAAATGTTGACTAAAATTACCACTAAATTATGAAAATTGGAGTGCAGCTATAAAATATAAGAAATCTCCTATGAAAGTTCATTGGTTTCATGTCTAATAGATTTCAAGAAATAAAAATTCAATCTTCCACATGACATGTTGGCAAATTATAGAAATTAAAATTAGTTAAAACTGCTCATGGTTTAAAAAAGGAACAACCTCCCATGAAAGTTCATGTCGCAAAGATTTCATGAAATATTAAGTTCAATTTCTACTCTCGTAAATTATGGAATTCAGCATAATGGGGCTACGCCGTGTAAACAAAGTCATTGAATGGGACTACGAATTCCTTACCTTGCATTAATCACATGTGTGTACGGCCAGCCATTTTAATTTAGTTTTTATTCGTTTTTGACTAACTTTCGCCAAAATTGGAGTCATTCAAATTTCAGGAAATGTAATTGGTATTGACAAGTCGACAAATCACAAACATCCATCTGATTTGAGTCGATGTTTTTGATTTGTCGACTTGTCAATCCCAGTTACATTTCCTCAAATTTGAGTGAATCCACTTTTGACGAAAGTGAATCAAAAAAGACTCAATCTGAGTTAAAAAGGCTGGCCATGTGCTTGGCACTCTGCTCTGTGTAGAATGAGAGGTACAGCCTCTGACACTCGCTCTCAGACTTCCAGTGAGTGTGCTATGCTCGTAATGCGTACTTTTCTAAATTCGCGCTCTGAGCTTTTCTTATCCTATGGAGTGTGTATGTGGAAGCACACACGCAGCAAGCGAAAAGAGTATATCGACTCTTCGCTGCTGTGCGCAGTACTTTGTACTCAGTGATGAACACTGCGTATCGTGGTCACTAAGGTACGGTATACAGTATTAATCTACACTGAGTAGAAAAGTATTTCCATTTCTCTCGCTAACGTGGGTGTACATGTAACGTTCCTGTTCACTACGACACTTTCGTAAAAAGTGGAGCCATGCATTGACTGAGCAACTCAACTTTTTTTTTATGAAACTTAGTCGCTGTTGCCATGAACTGAGTAAAGTGGATTGAGTTTAGTTTGTAGCCGTGTAGTTTTAGGTATGTGATATGTCTGCGTTTTTGCTCATTTTGAGATTGATGTTTAACACAGGGTTGAATACTGTATGAGCGATGTCAAGTATGATCACATGGAAATTTCTGGCTCATAGTTTTGGTCATCCCTGAAGGAGCATGAGTACTGAACACTTACTACATCTACCTTGTAAACAAATCTGTTTGTAAGCGTGAAAATAATTTACGCACTTCGAAAATAACACCGAACTCGGTTCAATTTTCTACCGAACCACATCGGTTACCAACAAGAAACCGAATAAATCGTTTATATTGTTTTCGGGTGTATTTTTTGAAACAAACCTGAATTTCGGTTACTACATGATATATTTGGCAGATAAAAATGAATGATGAACCGTACAGTACGGTAAAGCTGAGATAATCAATAGTTCGGCACACGAAAACCGAGAAAACTCGGTAAATGAACCGAGCATTCGCTGAATATTCTCAAACGACAAACACATCTCTTTGAGTCAACTCCGCGATGGCTATGTCTACCGAAAAACTCGGTTATTTTAACTGACTCGATAAGATCTGAAAAATCGTTAGCCATTTTAACTCGCGTGTGCGGCGTGAAAATTCTCCGTACCGTGTTTTTGTCAAGTGAAAATGGAAAAAAATAACCAAGAGATCACAAGAGGATGCACGTTAAGTTGAAATCTTCTGTAAGTATTTAATACTAATTTTGTAATTTGGCATCCTGCGCTATAGTCTGCTTTTACTGCCATGAACACGTTGCAGGTTATGTATCTGGCATGCAATTTTAAAATAGGAAAATGTAGGAGGATTTTTTGCATCAATAAACAATGTAAATGACAAAACTGGTTTTATTACTATGAAATTCCAAGCTGAGTTCGAAGTAATTTCAACCAAAATTCCAGCACAGCCAAAAAGAACCGAATTCCGTAATTGCAACAGAAAAGTCGGTCTGTTTGGCAGCGTTCGGTAATATGTGAGTAAACCGATGTTCGGTTATTGCTGGTTTGATTTATTTTGTCAACCGACTTTTTCGGTAAATTTGGCGAATTGTGGGAAAGTAAAAATTTAACGAGAACTCAGTTGTTCCATTTTGAACCGAACAGACTACGGAGCGTTCAGCAGATAAAAACTCGGTTGAAATTCAACCGAGTTCAGTATTATTTTCTAAGTGTGTACATTATTTGTAGACTTCAGTACAATTTGAGTATCGTTTGGCGTGAGGATTTGAGCCATCATTTCTAGTTTTAATATCAACGATTGTTTGAAAGCATCTGAGAAACTATGTGCGACCGAGCCGCTATGCTGTATTGTGAAATAATTTTTGACAATACTTAGACCCTCATTGGTACTGGTACTTTTATCGTCTTATGAAAAGTGTAGGCATAACACAGCAAGGTCGACCATACAGTTTCCTAGGTTTGATGTTGCAAAGAGAATGGATGCGCCAGAAAAGCAGTCTGAGGTATGACACGCCTTGTGATTGGCAAGGTTATGTTGGACGTGATTTTTAGATGTCTATTCGCGAAGATGCTGAGAACTCATGCTTACAACATGAACACCTGGAGTTTGAAATATGAATGGAATTTTGCGGGAAGCTTTCCCTGGGCCAGCGAGCAAATATTTATGAGCATTAATATTTTATATTAATCATTTGGATTGACACCAGTTGAACAAATTAATGCACACTCCGTTATTGCGTTATCTCCTGGAATGGAAAAAAAAACTCTTGTGTTCAGGTCTCACAGCCAAGGAAAAGCCTCTACACTCGCATCTGATATTACACATGTTGAACAAATCTCGAGTACTTTTTCAAAGGGACATATCTGATTTTGTAAACAAAGAGGGGAAGTATTCTTGAGACCCTTGGCACTTTCACGCAAACTAAGACCACCATCATGTTAGGAAAAAGTTATTCTTTGTGTTGGTGATCCAAGTGAAAGTGAAAGGTGGAATTTAAGAGGCTAATGAATTTAACGTTTGAATCTAACCTCCCCTCTTTGTTTACAAAATCAAATACGTCCCTTTGAAAAAGTACTCGAGAAATGGTTTTTAATCAATTCTCGACAATTTATTCAATACGACGTATCTGATTTTGTAAATAAAGAGGGGAAGTAAGATTCAAACGTTAAATTCTTGAAACCTTTGGCACTTTCATGCAAACTAGCACCACCAACAAAACGAATAACATTTCCCTAACATGATGTTGAAGTTTCTGTGGAGGTGCTGAGAGTTTTGAGGAATTTACTTCCCCTCTTTGTTTAGAAAATCGGATACCTCGTTTTGAATAAGTTATCGAGAATTGATCGAAAAAATGTAATGAAAAGCATCGTCAATCACAGTCGGCCTTGTCATTTTTACGTTCATCCACCTAGAAGTAACTAGTACTGAGCTCCAATCAATCCACTCCGATCAATCTCATCCAATAGATCACATCGAATTGATGTCCGAATAAAAAACACCATAATAGCCAATCACGTGTGCCGGCGACCTCACCTCGACCGATTCTTGCCTGACCGAACTTATTAATACGCACCATGTCACAGAGCTCAGCACCCACAACCCATCATCATCATCATCATCGTCGTCGTCGTCGTCATAGTCACAGTTGTCGGAACATCTGCGGCACCCAGTAGGCTGGAAGTACACATTGTCACCGAGTCGGACGTCCGTCGGTCCGCCTTGAGCCAGATTCGCACCGGTCGCAGTTTACAATTGCAGAAATCATACTTTGGTCGGCGGGGAGAGTCTTCGGGCAACTCTTTCCTGGTTGTGATGTTTGCATTGTTGTGCTGATGTTACTGTAGTTGTTATCAGCTTGGTGGCAGCCAGCTTGAATGAATCGTTTAAAATAGGCACGACCCCGGGGCGGGGCTGATTTTCCGAGGAAGGGTAGGTGGGGAAAATTGCGAATCGTAAAACCGGGTTGCCGGAACAATGGGTACTTGAAGCGAGCGAGCATGATGCCGTACACAATGTACCTTCCTACCTAGAAGCGGGCGAGAAATGATGCTGCTTCTGCTGCTGGCTGGCTGGCTGGTGGGAGTCGCCGACATTATGGGGAAAAATAATTGGCGGAAGTGCTATTTGCGTTCAGTCGTGATTCGTTTTCCAATGAAGTCTACATTATTAGATTAGCCATTCTGAATGGATTGGTATGCTTTTTTTTTCTCCCTCTCATTTGGGATTGGGTTTGGATTAGGCGATGGCTGATGGGGGAGGCCCAGGTGGATGCGATTCAGTAGGAAGCATAGTTAATCAGTCGATGTTCGGAATGTAGGTTTTTCCGGCGATGTTTGTGTTGGAAGCTCATGGCTTTGGGGTGTTACTTTTTTTTTGTATCACTATAAAGTATCCAGCGCGAAGGACTTTCCGCATTGAAAATAGCATTTGGTAGGCTGATACGGTTGTAATTATTCAGAATGCAGTGAGATGGCGCAGCTGTGATGAAACCAGAGTTGCGATCACCTATTTTGTTTCGATTATATTCCTTGCCTACAACAGATTCCAGAAGTTGAATTTCAAAATATGATTTGGTGCTTGACTGATTCTGATTACAAATTCTACTTGAATATTTGCGAGTACTCACCGCGAATATTATGCGGAATATTCCCTATCATATCGTAGCTATAAGAATTAGAGCAAGGGAGTTTTGGACCACAGACCATAACAGAGACGCGCAATGAACATTCCTGTTGAATCAGCAGCACAGCTTTGAGTGATTTCATTGCAGTGTATTTGGCAAGGGCATTTCTTCCGATGGTTTGAAATGACTTCGATGCTCATTGAACGATTTTTTGCTTTACTGAAAACAATACTTCCTTCTAGTCAATGGAGTGAACAGGAACGTTTATTTACTTTGCTAATTTGGATCATCGTCTGACGGTTCATTTGGTTTACTTGGCTTCTGTCCTTGCGAGACTCAATATGCCGTCTCCGTGTTAGACAAAGTTGTAGGACTAGTTAATCATCATAAGTTTATTGTGCATTGTGTTTTGATCTATCAGCAAAAGAATATAAGGACTGTGATGAACTGAACTAGTAAAATGAGAAATTCAATAAAACACATTTTTCGTCGAATTGCGTATGTGTCAGTTTTAGGAGACATAATTTTACACGAAATCTTTCTTTACGCTCCCGAACTTTTTACAAACATGAATTACGTCTCGTGTAAAATTCATAATTTCTAAGTGTGTGGCATTGACGACCAGCTCCTCTTCCATTTTGGACACGAAGCTATTGGAGTAGATTCTTCGTTTGAGGTTCGTCCAAAAATTGCCTATCGGCAGAACCCTCCGTTAGTCTTTGGTACAACGTTTATCTTCAGCAGTCCATCTCCTCCAGTGATCCTCTTTCATCTTTCGCGTGATTTTCCTTGACAAAGGTGGTAATTTACGCCAGGCACTCCCTACTGCATACTTATTTTCCTGTTTCCACAACTCTCAAAGGAAAGGATAGCGAAGAGGACAGTCCCTTCTCTGGATCGTCAGCCACAGAAGGATCTTCTTCGGAAATAGGTGTGGGAAACATAACTGATATCAACGCTCACCTCCTTGGTGTGCCCTGCCAGTCATTGCTGTCCAGCATCAACTAGGGCTTGTCATGCATTATGACCATGACGTCGTACTTGGTCAGAAAGATGTTTTTCACCAGAACCTTCCACCGATGATTCTGAATGTTTGCCTGTTGTTTGGACACGGTCGGCCTCAACTGACGGTTCCGCATAACAATGTCCATCTTGTCCAGGTACTCCTTCACCTTTTGGCCGGTTCTAACAACCTCTCGGTCCAAGGTTACGGGCCTACGATGAGACCACCTTGCCCTTGATCTTCCTCTTCAGCTTTTGCTGCACTTTACGGTTACGCAGCACTGGGGACCGAAATCAGGCTTTCGTTTGACGCTCTCGCCTTTCTCTTTAAGGGAGGAGACATTGCAAATGTCGGATCAGAGTGGAGCTGGCAGTACGAATAAACAATCGAGTGAAGTGGCGAGACTGTTTTTGCCATGGCTGTTGCAAATCAACTGAATCACTGTCAAATGTTTTCTGCAAACAACGGGGTTGCTACGATTGGCGATACATAGGTGGATTCACCGCCGGTGGCATGGTAATCGTATGAAAAAAACGAACGGAAGTAAATTGATATACACATCCTTATGGATTGTTCTGCTCGCCACAAACGAAGATCTACAATTTACGCATCGACTTGTTACCTGCCAAACAAGATACTTTCCTCCAAACTGCTCAAGGCTGATGGTAGTCTTGGATTTTGAAAGAGTTTCTCCTTCCATTTTCGTGTAGTATAGCGGTCCAGGATGTGTTGCAAAGTTCGCTTAACGTATGTCTCATCGTCAAAAACTAGATGAAGATGGCTGTTTCCGAGAAAATCATATAGCTTTCGAGCGTGAATCTTGATCACGTCATTCTGCTTTTCTAATGTTTTTGCTGCCTTCTGCTTCTTGTACGTTTTCATTTCACTTCGTTTCTTGACTTTTTGAACCATTGTTTCATTGGTTCCGTACTTTGTTGCAACACTCTCACTAACAACTGTTGATTTCGAAGAATTGTGGTAGAAACTGTTTTGTCCAAACTAGGAACCCGAGGTCCTAGAGGAACAAACTATCGGTCCTTTATTGTTGTTGACAATCATGAAATGATGTGGGCGCTCCGGGTTTTCCATCACTTTGGCAAACAATGATTTTGCGACGCTGTTCTTGCTCGATACAGTTAAAATGCTCTTCACACGAGGTATTTATGAGCATTTGATTAAAATTGACATACGAACTGTCATGCGAATAGCGATATTGATCCAAGTCCAGTTGCGATTTTTGTTAATCCTGCGTAAGATAGATATGAACGGACTCCAAAAGTGTCGCACCGTGGAACCGCACGCCATCTTTTCACTGAAGACGCCCTCGAATGCGGTCTGTAGTGTAGTTTCAGTGAAGACACCGAGTGTGACTCTACGGTGTGAGATTTCAGACATTTGGTCGGGAGATTGCTTCCAACAGTAAGGGAAAACGCCTGACCTAAATGACAAAATTAAACTTCTGGCTAATGACGTCGCAAGAGTATTTACAGGGTCCGGCAATTGAAATGCTACATTACTACAATAGTCATCATTACGTTGCACACGAAACTGCATTGAACGACCCTCGTCGCTTTGTTTGCACAATGTCTTGGCTGCCAGTGAATGTATGTGTTACTTTTGTAATCGAGTGTTATCCGGAAAATTGACCTCGAAAAACCACAGCATTGATTGCCTTGTTTCAAGCTGGAAAACAACAGAAGAATGCGGTTCGTGAGCTGTCCGATTTACGTGTGTGAAGAAGTTTTGTACATCGTACAGACAAAAGATACCTGGAGATCGGAAGTACCAAAAAACGGTTGAGTGGGGGACGTCGAGCAAATGTGGTGACACATGCCATGGTGAAGAGAAATCCTTGACGTACTGCCACTAAATTGGCGGAGGATCTCAACGTATCGCCACAGAGAACAGACATTCATGTCCATATACCTTTTCTTGAAAAACGTGTGTAAAAGTATAAGGGGGCAACGGTATAAGAAGCAAGTGCTGAGAAAAACAAATAAAACTTGTCACGTTATTTGCTTGGCTTTTTATTGATAAACATTGACACGACAGTTATCGCACAACTGCAGCGCCACCTACCAGGAGCATAACAAACATACATTTAAAATGCCGGTTTAAAGTTTTACACAAGTAGCAAACCGAAGATGAACGTCTGTTATCTGTGGTATCGCATCGAAGTCTCCGTCGGATCCTGAAAGATAAACTTTAGACTAAGCGCTACAAAACCCAGAAGGTTTAAGCCCTTTCGGTGAGGCAGAAACAAGAACGGGTAAAAAGAGCGAAGGCGCTGCTGAAGCCCTCGCGGAAGGAAGGTTGGAGAATATCGTGTTGACCGAAGAGGAACTCTTCACCGTACAGCAGTTCATGAATAAGCAGAACGACAGAGTTTAGTTGCCAGAAAGATCACGCTTCCATATCGACGTGCTGACCAGGCGATAGAAACCAGCGTCGGTGATGGTTTGGGCCGGAATCACCCGTGATGGCTGGACTCCGCTGGTTTTTGTCCCTGAAGGAGTGAAGATCAACCAAAATGCAGATCGGGAACAAGTTCTAAAGAACGTCGTCAAGCCATTGGAAGGTAGTCAATTCTGGTTCCAGGAATTGAGTTTTCCATTGAGTTGGCGCCGGCTCATAAAGCGAAGAAAACCCAACTCTGGATTACAGCACATTTTCCAGGGTTCATGTCGAGCTCGGAGTGACCTGAATCCTATGGACTTCACTGTCTGGAGTATGTTGGAGGCAGAAGTCTGCTCCAAAAATCTGAAGGTGTGAAAGTTCTGAAGTGACAACTGACGGCAGCCTGGGATAACATACCACTAGAACACCTGCAGGCCTCGTACGCAAATGTTCCTCGATCATTTGCGGCAAGTGGTTAAACTCAAGGGTAAACAAGTTGAACTTGACCAGTGAAGTTTCAAAAAGTGATTTGTTTTCATGTGAAGCTGAATGAATTTGAAATAAAATGTTTCAGGATCAGTGAAGGAAAGCCATCAGGACCAGTTCCAGCAGACGATTCAAGCTGCTTTCCGGCTGAAACCACTGTGGCACTGTCAACGAAAAATTAAGTTCTAAAAAGAGACATACGAGGAACGTTACTCGAGGAAGCTGCAACATCCTGTTCGTTAACGTTTCAGCACTCGCGCGTTGTCCCGGAATATCTCATGATATGGATCACATTGAACGTTGCTGTCTTGAGCGAAGTGATTCAGTACGTACAAGCCTTCTCATTGGCAAACAGTTTAGGATTCTCTCACTACGCGGCGCTAGTGTTTTAATTATTTTCAGGAATACGCTGTATCTTGGTATTCTGTCTTTGTTTCTGTTGTCCACAATGTTATTCAGTGGAACAAAACCTTTTGAATGATAAACAGTAGTTCACAATCTTTCCACTACGTGGCGCTAGCGTGCTAATTATTTTCAGAAATATTCTATATCTTGGTACCCTGACCAGATAGAAAGTTTCTGTCTTCGACAATGTTGTTCAGTGTGTACGAACCTTTCGAATGGTGACTAGCAGTTCAAAATTTTCTCGCTACGTGGCGCTAGTGTGTCAATATATTTCCTGAAGGTGCCATACCTGGGGATCCTGACCAATTGGAAAGATATTGCTTTCGGATAAGTTTTTCGGTGGAACAAGACCTTTTCATTTATGATCAGCAGTTCACAATGCGATTGAGTTTCCTGGCCAAACAATAACTTGGAATTTTGACTGTTGAAAAGGTTTCTGTCTTCGACAAAGTTGTTCACTATATTAAGGCCTTTTCATTGGTGACTATTAATTCTGAATCCGTCCGCTATCTTGGGGTCCTTGCCAGATAGAACGTTTTTGTTTTCAAAACGTTGATCAGTTGGCCAAGGCCTTTTTGATTGGTAACTAATGGTTCCGAATTTTTGCGCTACGCGGCGCTAGTTTGTGACAGAAATATCAGAATATGCTATATCTTGGTGATTGATTCTATTAACGTCTCTTTAAACTGTACGTCTGCTGTAGACGTTTTAGTTCATTTGAGACGGCAATGCTTTATCTCGGAATCCTGACTATATGCACAGAAAATTTATTCTACTCTGCATCAGCATACTTCTGAACCTTTCTCTCTTCCGTTATGGTGCTAATTTTACTCTATCCTTATATTTCTGTTCCTGCCTATACACGGCCAGCCATTTCAACTCAATTTTGAGTCGTTTTTGACTCACTTTCGTCATTAGAGTAGTCACTCAAAATTTAAGTTAATGTTACTGGTATTGACAAGTCGACAAATCAAAAACATCGACTCCAATCAGATGGATGTCTTTGATTTGTCGACTTGTTAATCACAGTTACAACTACTCAAATTTGAGTGACTTCACTTTTGATGAAAGTGAGTCAAAAACGACTCAAAACTAAGTTGAAATGGCTGGCCGTGTAGCAATGCATACTCTCGCATACAACATCACAGAAAAAGAACAGTGACGGACATAAAAAGTATACTAACGCTGCATACTTGCATTTTTCAGTGAAGAAGGTTTCTGTCTTCTGCAAAGTTGGACAGTAGGTTAAGGCGTCGCGTAGTGAGAAAATTATGAACTTCTTTCCATAATACTAATAGCGCTTAGCTATGGAACAACTTTGCCGAAGACAAGAAGCTTAGATAGGGACAGGATAAAAAGGAACCTTATGTTCAAGGTAAACTAGCGCCACGTAGTGAGAAAATCCTAACCCTATTAATCACCAATGAACAGACCATGGCCCTCTGAACAACTATTTCGAAGACAGAAACGTTCTATACGACCAGGATCCCAAGATAAAGTATATTCGGGAGATTTACTTGCACACTAGCGCCACCTAGTGATACAATTCTGAACTTCTGTTCATCAATCAAAAAATCTTGACCTGCTGATCAACTTTGTCGAAGACTGAAACCATCAACTTGGTCAGGATCTAAAGATAAAGCATTTTTAAGAAATTTACTTGCACACTAGCGCCGCGTAGTAATAAAATTCTTAACTAATATTCACCAATAAAAAGGCCTTTTGTCGAAGACATAAGCCTTTCTAGATGGCCAAGAATACTAGATATACCAAGTTGGAACCAGTTATATCAAAATTGAAATTTAAATTTAAAATTGATATTTGATTATATTAACGTGGGCAATTCTCGCAATATCGCATTCTACCGCGATATTTGAGAAATTTCTGTTATCAAGGAATACGCTCTTTGGACCAGAACAAGTTTTTTGAGGAATGTACGTAGGTGCTTCTGCATCAAAATGATAAGGGAAAATCTACATATGTTGTACAAAATACAACAGCGCGAGTGCTAAACGGTTAAGCATTTCGGTGGAGAAAACACTGCAGAATTGTGAGCGAAGTCAATCGGCGATAGTTTCGATTGACTTGGCATCTGAGACGACGTCCGTCATACTAGAAGGCAATCCCGTTACTTTCCGTTGCTCGTTTACCTGGCGCCAGAAATTCTAAGGGATCGCATTGAGACGACCCTGCAGCTGGTTCTGATGGGCATTATACAAGCAGTCGTTGAGTTGTCGTTTTTAGGTGTTACTGGCAAACTCGTAGAAAGCCTTCGTAAACTCTGAATGATATTTGAGCTCGGAATTCGACCAAGCGTAAAGCAAAACGCCACACATAGTTAAAGCAGCAAAGTTAACATTCCCGTTACCAAGCGTCTCATTCCAGTCCACTCCAGCAAGGAAGGTATCCATTCCCTCGAAGTCAGCTTGATTGAAGTCGTAGTAGACGTTTTCGGCAAAGTCTTTGAAGCTTTGCACAGGGTTGAGCTCCAGCTTAACGAGAAGACGTGGATGATGCGTGACGAGCGGTACGCTTGGAGAAGGGAACAGCTCTGTCCTAATTCTTCGCAGATAAAGCAAACATTAAGTAAACAGTTGTTTGTATTTGAAAAACCATTCACTTGTTGAAGTCTTGCAGTGAAGTACGCGTCTAGGAAGGTGAGCGATACTGCTCTGAACGAAGAACAGAAATTATCGGGAAAGCTGAACGCGTTAGTATCGCTTATCCACGGTATGGTGTTGAGATGACAATCACCTATAATGACGATGCTGTCATTACCCAAGTAGCTCACTATGATCATATTCAGTTGTAGTAGCTTTATTATGATATGGCGGGCACTTATGCTGCGTCAAGCTACCCGTCATAGTGTGGAACGATACAGATAGAAGCGGCAACAGCAGACCCAACTCTTCCGGGAGAAGAGTTTCATGGGAACGCCGCCAGGAGGAGGAGGAGTGTGAATAGAACAGCTGTGTGATTATGTGAGCGGTGTCACATGAAACGCAAAAGTTCTACCAGAAACTCAACGCATCCCGCAGAGGCTTTGTGCCGCGAGCCGAAATGTGTCGGGATAAGGATGGGAGAATCCTGACGGACGATCGTGAGGTGACCGAAAGGTGGAAGCAGCACTTCGATGAACATCTGAATGGAGTACAGGAAGAGGACCAAGACAGCAATCGAAGAGACGTAGTCGATGCAGTAAGTGATGGAGATGTGCCACCCCCGACGATAGGTGAAGCTAAGGATGCCATCAAGCAGCTGAAGAACAACAAATCGGTTGGAAGGGATGGAATCGGAGCAGAACTTATCAAGATGGGCCCGGACAAGTTGGCAAATTGCCTGCATCGACTGATAGTCAGGATTTGGGATACCGAACAGCTACCGGAGGAGTGGAAGGATGGGGTTATCTGCCCAATCTATAAGAAAGGCGACAAGCTGGACTGTGAAAACTATCGTGCGATCACTGTCCTTAATGCCGCCTATAAAGTATTATCCCAAATCATCTTCCAGCGACTGTCGCCACTAGCAAATAGATTTGTGGGAAGTTATCAGGCCGGCTTCTTCGAAGGACGGTCTGCAACGGACTAAACCTTCACTTTGCGACAGATCCTCCAAAAGTGAATATAGAGAGAGTCCCAACACATCATCTATTCATCGACTTCAAAGCCGCATATAATACAATTAACCGATATGAGCTTTGGAAGATCATGGACGAGAACAGCTTTCCGGGGAAGCTGACCCGACTTATCAAGGCTACGATGGATGGAACCCAGTGCTGTGTGAGGATATCGGGTGTATTATCAGGTTCATTCGAATCCCGCAGGGGGCTTCGTCAAGGTGATGGTCTCTCTTGCCTCCTGTTCAACATAGCTCTTGAAGGTGTTAAGCGACGAGCGGCGTTTAACATGCGAGGTACGATTTTCAACAGATCCGGTCAATTTATCTGCTTTGCCGATGACGTGGATATTGTCGGCAGAACATTTGAGGCGGTGGCAGAGCAGTACACCAGACTAAGTACATGCTGGCAGGCGGAACCGAGCACGACAGGACCCGACTGGGCAGCATGGCAACAAGTGTGCTACTAGGGTAGCTCCCAATTGGGATATGACCCAAGCAGAGAAATCACGTGTTTGTCGATTAGGCTGCTGTCATTAATGTGATCGGGAGGAATATAGATCACGCATATAAAAAGGGTTCCGCGGATATTGCGACCCACAGATGCTCCGTCGAGTTTTCAGGAGGTCTCAGTAAACGAAATCGGCCAACAAAATCCCTCGACCGGATTTGAATCGATTATTTGAATGATTTTCATAGCTCGTTCTAAAACTTTGCTTTTCTATGTACAGTTCAGCCAATTTTTAAATTAAGTACCAAGTGTACTAAGCATATTACATTTTTTTAAATAAGCTTCTCAAACAAGTTAACGGCAACTGAATCTAACTTGAATTGAAATAACTATTAAGAGCACTAATCCCAACTGTTGATTTTAAATTCAATCGATTTATTGGAATACGTATGCTGAATGAAGCAAATTTTGCCTAAAGCACTATTCCTATACCAGGCTGGGATTCAATTCCAGCCTTTTTCAGCTTGGTGTAGCTTTGTAGCTGGGTCTTCATCGTCTGAGGTAAGGAAGGACCGATATTTCATAGCCATTGAATTATGACTCACATAAAAATTGAGTTATAATTAGGACAATGTTCATGAGTCATGCATAAGGCAAATTGTTTGTTCGCATGGAAAATAAAAATATCGCAACACATCTTGTCGAAAACCCAGTGACCAACATAATCAAAACGTGTTTTCACCCGCCGAAGCTCAAGACAATCGTCCATCGAGCCCTTCCGTGCCGGCAACAAATAGATGGCCATTTTATTTTTCTTTTATTCATATTATGCCACGAGGAGCGAGATGATAGTAATTAAAACACCGTCACAGATCGTCGTCTTTGAGCTATGCCTCTGGGCATTTCAAAAGCATTGAGGAACGTAGGACAACAACCGACACAACCACTTTCGTCAGTACGTTGGCAAGCGAGAAGCCAAGGCGGAAAGTGAAGTAACTACTTCTTCGCAGGTATCAAATGAACGGAAAGATAGTGAGTGAGCGGTTACTGCATGTCTCAGCAAGGGCCTCCCGAGAGATGTGTGTGAGTCAGCTACCAAGGCACTAGGTTAGGTGATGACCACAATGAACTAGGTATGATGGTTTGATTTTCACTCAAGGAAACGGGGTCTAATTTTTCGATATTCACTTCCTTATAATTTGATGCAAATTTAGCCCGGCAGCTTATTATGCAACCCGTGGAGAGCCGGTTTTCATCAATAACCATTGCCAATCGGCAACGTTGATTTCGAAGATTATTCGATTAGGATACAGATTGCCAAATCTTCATTATTCACTGGAAATTTCACACAGAATTTCACTTTCGACGGAGAGTTCGAAAGCCGGATGACAACATAGCAAGCGCTGCTGCTGCTGCTGCTGCTGTTGTAATACCGTCATCCTTCCGCCATCATCCGCTTGGCCAAAGTGACGTTATCCGCCGACAAGTGCCAGTCCTCCTGTTTGGTTTTATTGGCACAGTTTTGCACCAGCCCGTGTAGTTTTCCACCACCGCTTCATCACCCTTCGACGTCAAATGAAAGAGAAATTGATTTGACATACATATTTTACAACCCCCGGGAGTCGAAGTTGCCGCGGCTTGTCATGTTTGACTTGTCCAGCCAGGGCACGACAGGTTTACGAGTGAAATGGCAAGCCTGGTATGAAATAAAAAGTTAGCTGATGTGCGAACCGATACCGATGATGTGAGGGGACTGGTTTCCGACGAGTGACGACTTTGATGGGACAAGTTGCTCGGAAGTGGAGTTTCGTAATCACCGCGCGGCGATGGAGTGTTTGTTTCAAGTTTCGATTCCTAGGCTTTGGTGAGGAATTGGTTGAGGAACATTTTCGAATACACCGCGAATTCAGCCTAAAATGGGAAGGTTCTTGCCTGGTTGTGCCACAGGTTATGTAATGAAGAAAGTGCTACAACGCGACGATCAATCATCCACGATCACTTGGGAGAGTTGGACTTCGCAGTCAACCAGTCTCCGGCCACGTCACGAGCTGCGATCAATTAGACAACGTCGATCGTGGTGGAACGGGTTATTTTCATTGGGGTTGGATATGGCTGTCTTAGCTGTCATCCGCTTGGGTAATTCTCCACTAGTTGGTAACTGCGGTGGTCAGAGTCTGCCACTCCAACAGCAGCATAAATGAGGAAATTGATGGAAAATTTTACACCCGAGTGTGGTAATTTAGCATTGAATGGAAGTTGTCTGAATAGTCTTGTTACCATGATCGTAGTCAAAAGTGATGAACGTATGAGTCGACCAGTTTCATGGTTAGGCGGATACACGAAGTCATCCTGACCATGATTTAATTGTCGGTACAACGATGAAATTTTTCTCAGAGTATGTTTCATAGAGTGTTTTTTTCTATTTAATTTCTTGATTATCGAGATTTTCATCCTCAGGCTGGTTCACCTCCCGCCGTAGTCATTCAAACACCTTTTGGGTTTTTTTATTTGCCCTGGGGAGGGGGAGAAAGGGGGTAAGCTGAACTCTTGACTTTGGCGTGATAATTATGGATGTTTACCACTACGCCAGGGTCGGCCCCCTTTTGCATGGAGGTGCTACGTCAACTAAGCTATTTTTTTTCTGTTCAGAGAGGCATGTTTCGTAACTAACAAACATCATACGAATATTGGTGTTTTGTGAGCAATCACTATGAACATCTATTTTTTTATGAATAATAAAATTTTCCCACAAATAAAATGTTTCATCCGAAACGGAAAGATCATGAAAATTTTTGACCATTAGTTTTATTGTTTAAATTTTTTTTAAATTACCGCATTATGACTAATATATAAATGATGACTCATAAAGAAATTGAAAATTTCCATACAAAATTTAAATTGTCAGTGATAAATATAAGTGGTACGAAGGCAGAAATTAAAAATCGCCATAAGAAAACACTGAATTGCTCATTACTATATTGAAACATTCCATAGTTTAATTATTTTCAAGCAATACAGTAATCTTATATGGCAATAAATCTTTCAAAACCACGATTTTCCACAATTAAAAGAAATTTAAAAAAAATCATGACACAGGTTTGAATTTTCAACAAATAGATTTTAAAAATTATTAAATTATAAATTATTGTAAAAATTAACAATTATTAAATTCTTTCTTTTCTGATTATCGAGATTTTCAACCCTGGGCTGGTTCATCTCCCGTCTTAGTCATTCAAATACCTTTTGGGTATTTTCGTAACGTTTGCATTAAAAAAATGGACTTTTTTTTTGGATGGTGATTAAAAAAAAGCTAAGACAGATAAAAAAAAGCCTATGATAAATTTACCATGAAAGGTAATTATTTAAGCTTAAAGACTGTATTCAAGGAAATTTGGACACACGCAATTGTTCGTAACTTTTTAGCGTGTGGGTAAAAATTATTGAAATTTTAACTGAATGTATTTCATTGTGTTTTGTCAATTGTGTAATGAGTTTCGTGAAAATCGGTCGAGTGATTTCAGTGATGGCTTCGAATAAAGAAATAGTGCGCCAACAAATGTTGGGCACTCACTTCGAAAACCCAAACGCTTCTCATCGATGGATCGGAAAACAGATCGGAATCGCACATTCAACCGTATCTCATGTGATCAAAACGTTCAAGGACCGTAAGACAACCAAGCGGAAAAATGGTAGTGGCAAAAAACGTGGCACATCAAATCCGGAGAAGGCCAGGATGGTATTGAACCAATTTAAGCGTTATCCCAACATTTCGATCAGGGATGTTTCAAAAAGGCGAAAGTTTCAGTTTGTTTTGTGCAGAAAACAATGAAACGTTCTGGATTACATGTGTACAAGGTCCAGAAGGCACCGAACCGGAACTCGGTGGCCAAAACTCGTGCAAGAAAACTGTACAGGGAGTGGCTCACAAAACCGTTCTGCATTGTGATGGACGATGAGACCTACATTAAAGCCGACACCAAAAAAATGCCAGGACAGGAACACTACGTCGCCACCTCTAAGTTGGCCGTTCCGGGGAGTGTACGGAAGAAGAAACTGTCGAAATTCGCCAAAAAATTCCTTGTCTGGCAAGCGATCTGCGGATGTGGCAAAATGAGTCAGCCCTTCATTACCTCTGGGACCGTCAACGGACAAATCTACAAGGACGAATGCCTCCAAAAACGACTTCTGCCCTTCTTGAGATCTCACGATGGCCCGACACTGTTTTGGCCGGATTTGGCATCTTGCCACTATGCCCGGCCCGTCTTAGACTGGTACAAAGATAATAATGTAGTTTTTGTACCAAAAGACGTCAAACCTCCAAACACTCCGGAACATCGCCCAATTGAAAAATTTTGGGCAACCATGAAGGCAAAGCTCGTTAAAACTCCAAAACTGATAGAAAATGCACTTGAACTAAAGAAAGTGTGGTTAAAAGTAAATGAGCAAGTCGGTCCTATAATTGCCCAAAATTTTATGAAAGGGGTCAAGGCAAAGGTGCGGGCATTTGGGTTGGGAGAAGAGGTTCAATAAACGAATGATGTCAAAACCTAACCATTTAGTAGTACTTTATTTCCAGAAAGTTTGAAAAGAATCGGGCTCAAGGAAAATTGTTGGTGACCTATTTTGTGTGTCCAAATTACTTTACTTTACTTGCTTACTTTACTTTACTCTTTACTTGCCAAACAATTCTACGCCCTTGCGAGTGGCCTTTCGGTAGTTAACTGGAACATTCGCCATGGCGGCGGATGCCCCGTAAAAGTAGCCAAATCATGATTTCAAGAGAACCTATAGACCAGATCATTTGAAATGGGGCACTTCATTTTAGAGATAGCGGCGCTCCTAGTAGTCGGATATGCAGGTTTTTCACAGCGTTGTTTTGCTTGTAAACAATTCTGCTTGGTCTATTTTTTCGCAGTTTAAAACTGACGTAATTCAAAGATATTAATCATGCAGGAAAAAAAAGAGCGTCAACTCGGGAGCTGGAAAAACTGCTGGATTATCCTAAAAGTACTGTGGCGTGAGTGATAGAAGAGTACAAGTAAAAAAGAATCTTTTACAACTGCCCGCAAAGTGCAAATCAAGCGTCGGAGTGAAACCGTTAATCGTCAACTGCTCGTGAAAGTCATTCGGAGAATCAAGGCTGACCGCAACATCTCGGATTATGATTTGGTGAAAAAATTGAAAGCTGACCGTTGTACTGTGCGGTGAATCCGTCTCCGAAAAGGTTATAAATGTTACCGAGAAAGTTAACAACGCAGCCGAAACCTCAAACAATAAACAGTGGCCTGAACTCGGGCTCAAAAGTTGTACGACCAAATTCTGACGAAACTCGATGGATGTCTCTTGATCGATGATGAGACATATGTTGAAGCAGATTTCAAATAAATCCCGGAGCTCAAGACCCCTGCTTGCAACAAGGTTTCCTGGGAGATTCAAGTTTAGTTTCGCGGATAAATTTGCGAAAAAAAAAAATGTTTGGAGGTTTTTTGACAAGATTTTTTTGTGACTCATCCGAACTCGGAAGTGTACAAAAGGGAGTGCCTCAACAACCGGATTTTACCCCTCATTAAGTCCCATGATCGTTCAATTACGTTTTGGCCAGATCTAGCCAGCTGCCATTACAGAAAGGAAGCGCTACAATGGTACAACGATAATGGGGTCCAGTTCATCCCAAAAGAGCTCCCAGGTAACCAATGAGCAGTTCCAAAGCGTCTTTACGGCAGCCTATCAAGCAATAAAGTCGCCTTAAATGCAACATAAATGCCACTTTTGGCCCAATATACGGCTGCCTTACTGCTATGCTATGATAATTCTTCATTGATGCTATTTTGCATTCGAAATGCTTATTACAGGCTACAAGCATTTAAATACCATTTGAAATCCAACTTTACAACAGATAGCATTCAAGGTGCTGATATAATGCTAATATAATGCTTGTAGCATCTGAAATGCAGATTTAGGGTTGATTTACTGCATATGCTAATGCTTATTGGTTACCTGGACTGAATCCACTAAATTGTCCTCAGTTCCGTCCAATAGAGAAGTATTGGGCAATAACTAAGCGGAAACTGAAGATGAAGGGAGCAGTCACCAGTGACATTCACTAGATGCAAAATTGGTGGAATCAGCTAGCCAAAACTAAAATCGCCCATTAGGCGTCACAACATTTTGCCTCGAAACTCTATTTAAGGCTTGTTGTCTCCTGAGCTTCGAGGGTCTCAACACTTTCAAGAACTTGTTCAACTTGGTCTGGCTATCTTGCTCGGTGCTTACCTCTGCATCTAGATCCAGCCAAATTTGAGGCAAACACCATTAAAACCCATTCTTGGGGGATTATTGTTTGGCAATCTTACAGCATGTCTTGCCCATTGTACCCGTCCAGCTGAGGCGACTTTCAGGATAATAAAAATGCGCCAGGTTGGTTATTCTGCATACGTCGAACCCACATACATCGTTAAATATAGTCCTAAGTACATGAAGTTCAAAAGTTCTAAGTGTTTGCAAGTTCTCATCAAGGATTGTCCCCATCTCATGTCTGGAGAGAACTGCCAGTCTTATCAGCATCTTTTAAGGAGTACACTCAGTACAGGAGTTAAGTTTACCAGACGTCATGGTCTTGTGGAATCCATAGGAAGCAGAATTTTGGCAATATTGCATCTCAGAAGTGCACAAATTCATCTAACATCTCGAACTCATCTCCTTCGACTATCACAGTTCGGCTTGTACGAGCACTACAACTCTCGGTTCTGCCTGCCAACGACGTAGTCACCTTTTATCCAACCTTCTCTGTATCACGTTTAAGCTTGGCGTATTGATCTGCAACCACCTGGATCGTTTTTTCAACAATACCCACGCCGTCAGCGAAACAGATGAACTGGTTGGATTTATTGATAATTGTACCCCGCACATTGAAATCCACACGATTCATAACAGCTTATAAACTGGAGACAGCAAAGATCATCGCCTTGTCGAAGTCTTTTGCGTGTTTCAAACAAGTTCGATAACGCACCCGATATCTTTTTCTTTTTTTTCATCTAGTTCATTTACTTGGGAGGCTTAATCGCTTTTGCTTCACGGAGTCGACAGTTGTTTTTTGTTAACATGAGTGAGTTATTACTACGTTTAGTAAGACTCTGAACTGTTAATTCGTGGTTTATCCGAGGTTAAAATGGGAACCATTTTTTAGAAGATGGCCTGGATAAAGGAACAAGGAAATGGAATTCTGTAGTCTCATCAAAGAGTTATCGCCAGCAGAAGATCATTGTGCGATATGGTCAGGGCCATTCTTTTTTGTATTCGACCGGTAGTGTTGATAATTGAGCAACGATGAAACTCCTCAAGATGGACCCGATATCTTCAAGCAACATTTTACACCATCTACCGTAGTTTCCCAAAAAGCCGTTATCGTCTATAGTTTGCCAAAGGTTTGCACGAAGCATCATATTCGGCCTTGATCGATTAATAAATATTGCCTAGGGACTTGATAATTGCATTTTTGGTCTGTTGTCGACTGCTTATCCTCAAAACTGGCTAAAATCCAGTCTAGAATCGATCATTCCGATAGAAAATTGTTACTGCCACTCGAAGTGTGGGATTGTATGATATTTAAATTTAAAATTGGAACCTAAATTCATCTGGTTGACGATTGTAAGCCTCGGGACTAACCGACATCACATCATATTTTCCCTTCGGTGTAGCTACTTGTCAAAACCAGGGGTGGCATTACGTAGCTCAAAACGAACGACTTTTTGTACGAACGCTTCTGAGAAAAAGTTCTTCTTTTCGAGCCCCGCAATACGGCTCCAGGTTAGAGTAAGCTAGTTTCGATGCCGGGTATGGTCTAGGAACATATTCTGTATGCCAGTTGTTGCCGCATAATCATACTAGTGGAAAAATGGTATCAACAACGGAAGCTCTGAGAAATAAACTTGAAATGCAAAGAAACAAGAAGAAAAGGTTACGTAACCAAAAAATACCATTTTATTCATATCATGTTAAGAGTCTTCAAGAACTCACAGTTTTAATTATTAGCCAAGTAACAAACGGAGGTTTAAAGGGGTTTAAAGTTTTATAAGGGCTCTGTAGAGCATGATTCAGACTTAAAGTATGCTATACAAAAACTTGATAACACTTAAAATGTGACTTGGAATTATCTTATCCAATCTTATCTTAACAATTGAATGAGGAATCTTGCGAGTAATGCAATAATTATCGATACCAATCGATCAATAAAACAACAAAGATTGTCGAAGAAGTTAACAGATTTATGGAAATCACTGTTCTGAAGGACCATGCCATACCGAACAATCTTCAATATACTCTCGCTCAAATACAGTCCCTCTCACCCCCCCAGCACAATTACTTAAACCACCGATTATTAAAATTACTGACGGAAGAACGCCTATATTCCATCAGTATACTTTACGATTCTCACCCCACGATTATCGATGAGTTGCAAATGATGATTGTCACGGACGGCGATGATCTATCATCAATTCGGCTATTATTAATAATCTCGAATACTTAATTTCATTTGTGTGCGTAAAAGGCATTACGATCAAAATTTGTTCAAACTGGAATGGAAGTAAAATAAATGTCTTACAATCATATGTTTTTTCTTTTTGAAGTTCAATTTGTTTAAAAAACAGAGAAAATATTCAGTAAAGCTTCTGGATTACCAAATACGAATTACCGGGCCTTGCGATCTACTCCTGTCATCTGCCGGATTCTGTACACCCACCTCGTCCACTTTGTTCGCTACAGAACGCCAATTTACCTCAAACTGCTTCACGTTTCAACAATTTTCTTCGTCTACTTTAGATTCCGCTTGACGCAGGTCCAATATTTCCTCTATTGGGAAAATCTCTGACGTGTAAGGAGGAGAGGGGTTCATATATTTTTCGTAATAGCAGGATCAAATCCAAAATGTCACGAAGCAATCATAAGCATCATTTACACCATCTTCAACTCGGTGTTGTACAGACTGAATATTAAACATCTATAGAGCGAATAACAACGGACAACTTATAGCGAATTCTGCGATACCCGAACTTATTATCAGTGCAAACGTCAATCCGATACAAGTTACAAATAGAGACAAACACACCTACGTGTACCACACAATAAGTCGTCCCAATGTTGATACCCGATCCAGGTTGGAACTGAATCAAAAACGAATTCGCTATTAATCTAACACCCAGTGGATCAGTATGGACATTTCCGTTTTGCGAAAAGTTCCACAGGCTGGAGCGGAAATCGAACCCTCACTTCATAGTAATCGCCTGAACGACAGTTGACGTCGCCAACCGCTTGACCACGAAGCCCACTCATGTTGCTTCAGCTAGCAGATATTTTTCCGGACACTTTTTCTGACCATGTTGCAATGGAAATGTAACTTTTCAAGCGACAAAATTATGTTTGGCTGGTATGCTTGAAAATGTCTGCCATCTTTCCCCTTCCGGTTGCCGAGTATAACTCCTGCTCAGGAAGCTGTTTGAAGTCTGCCTTAACGTAGATTACGTTGTTCGTAACCACGCAATCGAAGCTCGTCAATATTATCGTGTACAGCTTGCGGAATCCGGCCACTATCTACTTAGTGTCCAGTCCGGCTCGTTGTACTGCTCGATGCACGATTGTAGACGACACTCCCAGATTGTCCGTGACATCTCAGACTGAGTTGTTGGGGCTCCGTTTGAATCCGCTGGCCATTCCAGCTTCCGATTAGCCCCCGAGCTAGACTACCTGGTTGCCAACAAACATTTCTTGAAAACAGTTGATTTGTCCCCTTTAAACGATTTCACTAACTCGGCGTGCGAATAGTTCGCATTTTCGCGATGCAGGAAAAAAATTTTGATGTCTTTGCTCCTCTTGCTTGGACGAACCAAATGTCAAAATCAAAATAGAGGCATAATTCTGCTCGCACACATCTAAAGGGCGATACGGTCAAAATTTGGTCAATATCAACTTGACGTATTTCTTTCAATTTTGCATTTAAAAAACCTGAACACCCCTCATTTTGAAGGTGTGTGTGTGTAGAATGTTGTTCCTATTTTGATTTTGGAATTCACTCTTCAGTTGTCAAAATGCCGTCCAAGCAAGAAGAGCAGCGTATCAAAATTTTGCTCGCGCATCGCGAAAATCCGAGCTACTCGCACGCAAAGTTGGCAAAATCGCTAAAAGTTGCCAAATCAACCGTTACAAATGTAATTAAAGTGTTTGGGGAACGTTTGTCGACAGCCAGGAAGTCTGGATCGGGGGAAATCGAAAACCGGAAGCCGCTGAGACGACAAAGAGAGTTGCCGGTAGTTTCAAGCGAAACCCTAACCTATCTCTCCGAGATGCCGCAAATAAGCTGGGTGTATCGTCTACAACCGTGCATCGAGCCAAAAAACGAGCCGGACTATCGACTTACAAGAAGGTAGTGACTCCAAATCGCGATGATAAACAAAATACGACGGCCAAAGCGCGATCCCGGAGGCTATACACGACGATGCTGACGAAGTTTGACTGCGTGGTAATGGACGACGAAACCTACGTCAAAGCCGACTACAAGCAGCTTCCGGGACAGGAGTTTTATACGGCAAAAGGAAGGGGAAAGGTAGCAGATATTTTCAAGCACACGAAACTGTCAAAGTTCACAAAGAAATATCTGGTTTGGCAAGCCATCTGTACCTGTGGCTTGAAAAGCAGCATTTTCATAGCTTCCGGGACTGTCAACCAAGAAATTTACGTGAAAGAGTGTTTGAATAAACGTCTGCTGCCTTTCCTGAAGAAACACGGTTGTTCCGTACTGTTTTGGCCGGATTTGGCATCTTGCCATTACGGTAAAAAGGCCATGGAGTGGTACGCCGCCAACAACGTGCAGGTGGTTCCCAAGGACAAGAACCCTCCCAACACGCCTACAAAGTGCACGATTAAAAGAAATGCGTCGGCCAAATTTTGATCGTGTCATAAGAACAGTATCGTACCAATTGCCACCTAAATCGCTATTAATATTCAACTCAAACCCCATGCACGATCCATGATGCAACATTATCGAGCAAATTCGACCAAACCTACATAAATCCATCGCCAGCAATCGCCCTCCTACCACAGAGAGAGCGCGCAACCATTGTTTACGAATAAGGAAAGCGCGAAACAATCGGCACTCATTAGTAGGAAGCCCCGGTACCTACAGGAGACACGCACCCATAAAACAGCGATCAGCAACAACATAAACAGTGATTCGCTCCTTCCTCCCTACCGACCCCTCCCGCGCGATGAAACCTTCCGCAACGCTACAAACCACAAACACACTGCCACTGCCGGTGAGGTACATAAATTGACGATGATGATCGCTGGGGTTGGCTTGGATGCTAGTAGGTCTTCCACCCGGGCACCGCACCTCCCCCTCCCGTGCCGTGCAGCGGCGCAGGTCCTAAGCTAAACACTCTATTATGTAGACGCGCGGGCGCACATACCAAATAGCGGAATTCCAAACATGGACGTCGTCGTCGTCGTCTCCGCCGCTGTCGGTAGGAACTTGGAGTGCCGCGGGAGAGCGGAAAGTCACAATTTCACTTTCGCTTTTATTCGAACGGAATTAAGTGTTATGCTGTGGTAGCGTTTTTTTTTTTTATTTCTGCTGTTTCTTCGGCGATGTTTCTTTTCCTCTTTCCACGCTTCTGTTTACGTTTGTTGATCGTAATTTTCAGCTGAGCTGGTTCGTTAAAGGTTTTCGTTCTATCATCTATGAATCTCCCGTCCATTTTGGGAAAAAGTCTTCTCTTAGTTTGAGTGAGTTTGCCAAGTCTTGCCGCCAGGGAAGGAAGAGGTTTTTCTCCGATCGTTCGTGCGAGACAAGGGTTCTTCTTTCTCACCTCGCCCGGCTCCGCGCAGATCACGAAGAAACAAAACAAAAGGTGCGGTAATAGTTAATGAGATTTATTACGCCGTTAACGTTTTCTCGTGTGAATTGCGAGCTTTCCGTCGTCGGGTGCCGCCGTGCGCGATGCACTTATTGAGATTTATGAGCTCTTGTTTCAGCTGTTGGCAACGTCTCAGCTGCAGCGAAGTCTTTTGAATTCCCCGATTGCTTGGATTGATGAAGAATTTCAAATAAACGTCATTCAGAAGACATCCCGAACTCGAGCCGCCACATACCGCCATGCTGAGTGTGATGCTTCCGTAGAGCAAATCAGTACGTGTTTGCGTGTGTTTGTACGTGTGTACCATTTAACCAGGATCAGTAGTGTGTTTTTTCCGTTTGCGTTTGCTAATTACCTGTTATTATTTTCACCAAACAAATCTATAATTAATAGTAGTCTTTCTATTTTCAGGTAAATCAAGCAATAACAAAGACATCTGCGGCGATGACAAACACAAAGAGGACGGCGATCCGTGGAACGTTGAGGCACAGGCGGCGTTCCTGGGGCCGAACCTGTGGGACAAAACGCTACCCTACGACACTGATCTCAAAGTGCACCAAGTGAGTATTGGCCTTCGCTTTATGTTTGAAATTTGACCCGATTCCCATGAAGGTTTTGTTAATATTTTTGAAGATACAAGCCTTTTGTGTTCCTGAACTTCAACTTACGTTATGTTATTCTTTTTTCGTAAAAGCTTTAAAATCTGCCCCATCTACTCAACTAATCCTGTCTTGATTTTAAATTTGACTGTAAAATCAAGCGGATATACTTTCCCGAAAAAGCGATCCTCAACAGTACAATCTTCTAGAGAAATAATTATGATCAGATTACTTATCTAATTAAAAATTTTATTACTCTTAAAACTCTCATACACTTCTACTTTAGATAGCTAACCTTACGAATCCGACCAAGGCTGCTTCTATACTGTATACAGAAGTTGTCTCCATTCTATTCGGTCCGTGGCTGCACCAGGCCGGCCTCGCAGTCTGCGAAGGGTCCGCAGGTCACCTTCTACTTGATCGATCTACCTCGCTCGTAGAGCACCTCTTTTACTTGTGCCCTTCGGTTCGTCTTCCAGAATCATTTTAACTGGTCTGTCGTCCGACATTCTTACGACATGCCCAGCCCATTGTAGTCAACCGATTCAAGCAGTGTGTACGAAAGGAGGATCAATTGATGCAATTCGTGGTTAATTCACCTCCTCAACTTCAGATAAAAATATAAAATTTAGTGCAGACGTTATTGCATTACTCATTAATTTTGCTAATTTTCAACGATGACAATCTTCTCAATTTTTTTCCTCTATTCGGGACTGAAACTGCGGCCAAGTATTTGATCTGTTAAAGTTTATCCTATTTTCTTTGTTTAGTGCATGTTGATTTAATTCATCACTAAGAGTTGTGCATGGAAATATTGCAACACAAAAGAGCCATCTTTTAACCAATTGTCTTGCAATTTTCGGAGCTTCAAATCAAATACCTTTGGTAAGTTTTGACATGTTCACCTTATTCAACTTGCGCCTCGAATCCAAACGCCCTGACTTTTATCTTAAAACCTTCCATAAGATTTTGAAAAACATTGGAACCGACATGTTCTTGTACATTGACACATGCTTTCTCTAATTCTTGATCTATTGTGAGTGTCTAAGGATGTTTGCGTAATTTCTGCTTTATAATAGTCGAATATTTTTCGATTGGTCTCAACTCTGGAGTGTCTGGAGGGTTAAGGTCCGTAGGTATGTGTTTTTGTAGACATTCATTTAAGTACCATTGGCCATTCACGGTTGAAGTCGTCGATGTTCATCCCGCACGTACAAACCTTTGTGCGAAACTAAAAATTTCGAGATTTTTTGCTTCCGTTTGTGAACTGGAACATCGAACTGGGACCTGGTTTCTGCTGAAAGTCCACCTTTATGTGCATTCATCATCCATTACGCAACAATGTTTTTTCGTCAGCATTTGCGTATAGAGCTTGCTTGGCCGTGATTTTCCTACCACGTTCTGCTGGCCGTTACTAGGTGGTGCCTTCTTGGCTGTGAACGTACGTAGTCCAGACCGATTTTTGACCTTTTGCATTACACTTTTGGTCAAGGTTAGTGATAGAGCAGGATCGTGATCTCCGACAGGGATTGGGGTCACTCATGGATAATTCGGACACTACTGGGCCGATCACTATCGGTGGAAACTGGGCACCACAAAATTCACAACCTTTGGAATTTTACTGGCTTTATTAGGCGTTCTTAGTTTTAATACTCGATTAATCGGCGTCAAGATTACAACTGAATACATTTATTGTGATACATCTCCTTTTTACACTACGTTGTGTGAATTCTTTCCGTTTGAATTAACTAGAAAAAATGAAATATTTCAACATTATGCCAATTAAAACTGACAGCAATAAAAAATACCTGCTTTCAGTATGGACGAATTCAGGTTGAAAAAAGAAGAAGACACCGTGTGGTGATAAATCTGACAGCTCCCATATTAAAGTGTAGGACGAAAGTTTTAAAATGCTTCTAAAGGGCGAACACGAAATTATTGAGATACATTCAACAGGGCATAACTTTTTTTAAATGTTGAACATTCACCATTCAACCGTCTCCAGAGTGTTGAAGCGGTTCCAGGAGCAGTTGACGTTGGACCACGGCAAAGGAGCTGGAAGAAAACCGGGACCGGAGAACAAAAAGACGGAGGGAAAGGTGAAGTGGATGATTAAAGCAAATCCCAACGTCTCAAGCCGTGATTTGGCTAAAAAGATCGGCATGTCGCAGAGCTACGTCCAGAATGCAAAGAAGAGAGCTGGACTACATACATACAAGGTACAGAACTTCCCAAACCGCGATGAGCGGCTCCGCTATTTTGGCCAGATTTGGCATCATGCCACTATTCTAAAAGTGTCCTGGAGTGGTATGAGGCCAATTCTGTCCATTTTGTTCCAAAGGACATGAATCCGCCAAACTGTCCGGAGCTGCGCCCGGTGGAGCAGTACTGGGCAATGATGAAGCGGGAACTTCGGAAGAGCAAGAAGACAGTCAAAGACGAGAAGGACATGTTAAGAAAATGGAAAAAAAAACTGAGAAACTGGTACCGGATGACACTGTAAAGACTTTGATGGGGGCATCAAGCGAAAATGCGTTCAATTTTACACGCAAGGCTCCATCGATTAACTTTTCTTTTGATTTTTGAAGTAAATATATGTATAAAACTACCCTTAAATTTTGGTTTGATTCTAAACATTATAAGAAAATTGGCATGACATTTTCGGTGTCGCGATAATTTCGTGTTCGCCCTTTAGAAAATTCAAATGAAATTCTAATTAAAAGCGGTTGGTTGTATGATGTAAGAAAAATCCAAAGCTACTCAACAAAGACATTTTCAGCAAAATAAAAATAAACTTAAAATAATGCGCCTATTGTGCAGTTTTACATCATACAACAAACCGCTTTTAATTAAAATTTCATTTGAATTTTCAAGAAGCATTTTAAAATGTTCGTCCTATACTTTAACAAGGGAGCTGTCAGATTTATCACCACTCGGTGTCTTCTTCTTTTTTCATGTTGGATTCCTCTATTGAGAACTGTCAGTTAGCTTTTTGCAATAAAAAACTCCCGTGAGGATGTTCTTGTGCACCTCCTTTTTACCCAAACGGTGCTCAGACGTTATCTGTGACGTTTGATGACACGGGAAATAGTTGAATTCACGATTCCCAACTTTTTTTGCTACGGCACGATGCGAAAGATTTGGATTTTAGAAATGCGTGTACAAAATTTTGTCGTGAAAGCTTTGCTCTTCCGACTCCATTTAAAAAACTGACTGCAATGAAACTTACATGATGTAAACAATACATGCAATACAAATGACTCAAAATTTCAAATATTTTACTCACAAGGCGAAAAAGTTATAGTTATTTACTATTTCCATATCAGTGTGCCTTTACGCCTCTAAACGTCCACATAATTTACTCAATATTGAGTCGTTTTCGACTCACTTTTGTCAAAGTGAATCTGGTTGGGAATGTCTTACCCTCAAATCAAAAACATCGACTACACAGAGAAAAGTACGATATTCAATTTTACCATAAAGGGGGTCAGGATGACTATGGCAGTATAGTGACTTTGAACCGGCTATGATCATGGTCACAATGACCATTTAAAATAATTGATTTAACATCTACTATAATATCGGAATAAGCCTTGCAACCATGCGCAAAATCAAGCGTATCATGAACGTGGTTAATTCGACCATTTTCATGGTTATTGTAATCATTATATGCAATAGTCATCTTGACCATGACTTTATTGAAATTTAATTGAATTTAACCATGGAATTATTTTCAGTGTAGAATGAGAATGAAGTGTGTCAAAAAAGGAAACGACAAAAGTGAGTCGAAAACGATTCAAAATTGAATAATTTTTATAACCGTGCACTGAACCCAAACATCCTCCTTTTATAGAATGAATCCTCCGTTGGTTCATATCGAGACATTACAATCGCATTATATTGCATTGTAAAGGCTCTGTAACGCAAATCATTTGAAATGAGGATGAAAAACACTCCATTTTACATCGTTCGGTAAAAACATATCAATCGCTACCAGAACTGACACCAGCACGAATAAAGAATTGTATTCGTCTCTTCCGATATTTGAGCTCCTGTGGCTGTCATTGAGCAGTAGTAGTGGGTTGTACAATGTAATAAAATAAATGCTGTTGAACGTAATTCATACTATACCTACAGTATATCCCATAAAAAAATGCGAAAATCCATACCTCAGTTTCAAATAAGTTTTTTTTTTCATAGAGAAAGATAAAAAAATCATAATTTTATTTAGGGAATCGTTTATTAAGCCTTTCATGATTACATACTCAATATTTCCACCATTTTTCTCGACCACCTTCTCCAAACGGGGACGGAATCGAGAGCATACCTTCTCAATGTATCAGTCAGTCATCGAGTTCCATGCCTTGGTAATGGAAGCTTTCAGGGCGCCAACACTGGGGTGAGAACGTTCACAGGCCTTAGCCTGAACATATGCCCATATTGAGTAATCCAAAGGATTCATGTCCGGGCTGCTAGGAGGCCAAATGTCCTTTGGCCAAAATTCCATGTATGACACGGTGCTCCGTCCTATTGGAAAATGACGTGTTGGTGTGCTCCAAAGTTGGCTTCCATCCATGGCAGAACGTGGTCCTTCAAAATGTTCATGTAAACCTCGGTATTAACTTTTAATCCAGCTTTGATAAATACTGGAGGCATTTTCAAGCCATTGGACGCAACTGCCCCGAAAACCATGACTCCGGCCGGATGTTTGGTTGTTAACTTGAATTTCACGTTCTCTGGAACATCCTCAATCTTCTTCGGCAAAATAAACCTGTCTTTACATGTGTTATATACGGGATCGATGTTGACCATTTTCTCATCGGAGAATATGATGATGGTATGCTTCTTTTTCAATGCTGATTTCCAGATCGATCTGATAGGATTTCGCCTCACTTTGTCTCTCACTGATCTGATGACCTTCGATGTGCGAGCGGACCGTGGACGGCCACTTCCCGGCTTCCGTGGACGTGGTCCATCAAGGAGCGAACGTTGGATACGGTAAACGGTAGACAGGTGGCATCCCACAATCGTTGCAATTTGTTTTACGGGCTTTTGGGCGAGCAGCAAACTAGTCACAACCTCCTTTGCGTACATTTTTCTCAACTTTGTTACTCGCGAACCACTGTTTTGTTTACATCGTCTCAGAGTATACAGTAATATGATTGCCCACACGCATTAAAACAGTAAAAATAATGTTTAAAGCTACCCAAAAATAAGTATTGAAAACTTTCGCATTTGTTATGGCACATACTGTAAATGGCTGATGATGTACACAGCTATGAAACAAACATCATATTGAATATGGCTGATTGTCATATGAAACATAGATGATCGTCATACAAACCTAAAGGGTGTATTCGATAAAAATGGCACACACATATATACTCATCAAAATTAAACTGATTATCGGATTTTCTTGAAATTTTCAGGGAATGAAGAACTACTAATGAGTTTTGATTTAAAACATTTGTTTTATTCAATTTCGTCTCCCATCCCGAATGCCCGCACCTTCCTTTTCACTCCACCCATCAAATTTTGTACAACCGATTTTCCCAGTGTTTTTGTTGTTTTTACCCAAATTTTCTTCAATTCTAGCTCTGTTTTTATAGTTTTGGGATGTTTGCGAGGTTCCGTTTTCATAATGGGCCAGAATTTTTCAATTGGACGAAGTTCCGGTGAATTTGGTGGGTTCATATCCTTTGGCACAAAATTGACTCCGTTGGCTCGGTACCACTCCAATACGTTTCGAGCGTAGTGGCAGGATGCTAGATCAGGCCAAAACAGAGTTGATCCTTTGTGCTTCTTAGTGAATGGCAAGAGACGCTTCTTCCGTGTAAATCGCACCGTTTATTGTTCCGGAAGTGATGAAGGGAGCACTTATTTCACCACATAGTTTCTTCTTTCGAACACTCTCCGGAACATCGAACTTCGACTTGGCAACGAAATATTCTTGCCCAGGAAGTTGACGGAAGTCGGCCTTGACGTATGTTTCGTCATCCATCACGATGCAACCGGATTTGGTGAGCAGCTTCGTGTAAAGTTTCCGGGCGCGGGTTTTCGCAGTAATGTTTTGTTTTTCATTACGGTTTGGGGCTTTTTGCACTTTGTAAACATGTAACCCAGCACGCTTCATGGTTTTCTGCACAAAACCGACTGACACCTTAGACTTTTTAGCGACATCTCGAATTGACATGTTTGGACGGTTCTTGAATTGTTGTACGACTTTCCTGGCCATTTTACTGTCCATTGGACCACTTTTACGACCACTCCCTTCCTTCTTTTGGACACTCAGACGCTCCTTGAAGGTTCTTATTACACGAGACACAGTTGTATTTGCAATTCCAAGCCTTTTAGCAATCCACCGGTGGGACGCCCCTGGATTTTGATTGTGAGTGCACAAACTTTTCTCACGGACAATTTCTTGTTTCGACGACATGACTGGAACTACTGAATGTATAACTATGAAACTTCAAATTTCTAGGTTTTTTACTCATACGATTCAAAAGTTACAGAAGATTTTCAGTGTGCCATTTTTATTGAATACACCCTTTATCATCTGATTTCCGAATGCTTTTCGTTAATGGGAGCAATCGGTTTACTTTTCAGATGTTCTTGGGATGATGATGGGTTCAGTGTGTAATAAACTTCAACCAGAAATCGCTCTCTCTCTCTCTCTCTCTCTCTCTCTCTCTCTCTCTCTCTCTCTCTCTCTCCCTCTCTCTCTCTCTCTCTCTCTCTCTCTCTCTCTCTCCCTCTCCCTTTTCTTTCAGTGTGTTGTGTTACCAAAATGTTTTCTTAATGGGTCACAAATACTGATATACTAACCAGGGGCGTAGTCAGTTGTTTTTAGCTCACTGTTATATTATTTATTACTTTCATCGAGAAATTATATACCATTCGGTGTTGTTACAGTTGTCATTCTCTGTTTTGAGGGCAATAAATCGAGTTTTGTTGATATTTTCTTTTGAGAATGCAAGCACCCTTCATAGGCACGCCCCTTTGTCAGTGAAAGCCGGATTCATTGAAAAGGAAACAAACAATGACATCTATATTGACTATGCATCAGAAACCAAGTCTCAACAAATTCAAACTAAAAAAACATCTAATGGAAAATAAGAATTACATTTGAAGACAAACCCATATCTCTTTTCTTTCGATTTCATCGTCGGTTCTCATTAATTTTTAACCATAGACAAAAGAAAGTGTTGTTTTTTTTCGAGTACAATCTTTATGATTTCCTTACATCCTCGCTTTCGCAGCGTTTTGTTTCAATACTCATCCCAAAACACCACGAGTGAGTACTATGTCTACGATTTATAGTTGAAACTCACAGGTATATCACTCGGTGGTGGCTATTGCATCGTGGTGTTAGTTACATTTATAAACGTCATCTATTAACCTGAAACAACTGTTCGTAGTAACTGCATTTTCTACGAACGAGTGATACAGGGTGCGGCAGAAAATAATGCGAAAATTTGTTCCATTTCTTTCAAATCCCAACTAATTCAAGCAATAATATCAACATTTTCGAGTGCAGTTATCTTTATAAAGTCCATTTACACAAATTTATTCAATGTATCCTCCATTTTTATTAAAAACATCCTCGAGCCGACGCCGGAAGCCAGAGCATGCCTGTCGGACGTAGTCCTCCGACATTGACTGCCATGTGCGTGTTATGGTTGACATCAGGGTTTTCACACTAGGGTTTGATGATTTGCAGGCTCGTGCTTCAACATATGCCCAAATCGAATAATCCAACGGATTAAGATCTGGACTGCTAGGGGGCCACAAATCCTTCGGCCAAAACTTCATGTTATCGTTCAACCATTGTTGGGTTCGATTGGACGTGTGACACGGCGCTCCATCCTGCTGTAGGACAACGTTTTGGTCTTCGGAGAAGTTGGCCTTCACCCAGGGAAGCACTTGGTCCTTTAAAATACCGATATACACTTCGGTGTTGATTTTAACTCCAGCATCAATGAAAACAGGCGGCATTTTCAAACCGTTGGACGCCACCAAGCCAAACATCATGACACCAGCCGGATGTTTGGTTTGAAATTTGAATTTTACTTTTTCCGGAACGTTCTCCATTTTCTGCGGTGAAATGAATCGGTCCGTGCAGCTGTTGGCCACAACATCGATGCTGAAAAGCTTTTCGTCGGAGAACAGGATCATCATTTTTTCCTTCTTCAACAAGGAAAGCAATCTCTTGGAACGAGTCACTCGTAGTTCCTTGACCCGGTCCGTAATCAAGTGACGTTTCACTCTGGCTCTGGAAGATACATGCAGGTCTTCTTTGATGATTCTCCGCATGGATTTCTCCGAAATATTGGCTTCCTTTGCAAGTTTTCTTATGGAACGCACCGGGTTGCGAGCAATTTTTGCACGGACCGATTTGATCACGTTTAGCGTGCGTGCAAAGCGCGGACGTCCGCTTCCCGGCTTCCGCTGCTTAGGACCATCCTGCAGGGATTTTTTTATGCGGTAAACTGCTGCCAAATGGCACCCTACCACCTTGGCAATCTCTTTCGGCTTCTTCTGAGCGAGCAACAAACGGGTGATCACTTCTTTCGCGAACATGTTGACGAATTTGCAATAAAACAAATAGAATGTTGGGATGCAGCACTTGAATGTAAACATAAACAAATACACTTTCGACAGAAATTAGTCACTAGCTACATGAATTAACCCAATACTCAAGTTTGAACATTTTCGCATTATTTCTGCCACACCCTGTACACCTATGAGTTACAGCTTAAGCTCGTAGGTTTATTATTCACTCGTAGGTACAATATAATATCATGAAACAGGGAATATTATGTAATCAATTATCAGTTGGGATACAAAGTTTTCTACAATAAGAGTTAAACCAAAGAATATCTTAACATCTAAAGAGTAAGTGTTAAATGAAATCGTTGAAAAACCTCACAGATAAATGAAGAAAAAGTTATGTTTCGTATTTTTATCATTCGAAATCAAATATTTCTTTGTTTGTTTGTTTGTTAGATAGCTCGCACTTATGACCAATTGTTCAATCTTATTGTTGGAAGGAGATTCTTTGTGAAAACGTTTAAGTGATGTTGCCTATCAATCCACCCAACCCGTTTTTGGCCCTTCATGGCAACCCGTTTTTGGCCCCAATGCTATTATTAGGATAAATAGTTTATCAAAGCTTTGTCAAGTCTAACAGAGAGAAGAGCCTATTGCTGTAGGACTTAGTGTCCGTGCTACAATGGGTGGTAGTACGTATCATACATCATACACTCAAAATCAAATATTTCTGAGTGCTTCGTAATTAATGTCGGGCCAGCAGAACACGGAAATTGTCACCCTGATGGCGGAAAAAAATACAAGTCTAATATGTTTTGATATGGGAGAACTATACCTACTTTAACAAAATTCAGATACTCACTAGAACTTTTTTCTATTGAATTTCTGTTATATTAACACAATGTTTAAAAGATTTTGTTTTCGAATTTCCAACATAAAGGGATCTAGTAAAATAGTAACTTCTTCATTATGTATTAACGTGGCTTTCAGCTTTTTGAGCTAGTTCGTCACGCCAAGGAGACGACTTGGGCCCTACAAATCGAACCCATTAACACATGGGCTGGGACCAACGGCTTTACTTCCCCTTTCCGAAGGAAGACTTGATCAAAGATGTTTTGTTGTCTGAAAACTAAAGTGAGAGGCAATCACGCTTATCACTACCCCACTACTAAATTGCGCCATAAACATATCGATATATGATTCAAAAAATATTTCAAAGCCGAATGCAAAACAGGCCATCAATAAGAGTAACACAATTTTGAAAACTTTCTTCATATATGCTTTTACAATAAAGTATTGTTTCTCTGTGGTATTGTAAAGACGGAAATCACAAGATTTCCGTCCACTCAGACATAAATTTGTTTTGCTAATTGGTAAAACCCACAAGATTCCAGATGCTTTCATCGGTGAATGAAAAGCAATAATTTATCTAATGAGGCATGAGTCATTTAATATTTAGACGCACTGTTCATTTTGCTGCAGCGCCCCCTACTGGTCGGGTCTGGAATATTTTGACAGCAGTTTATTTTGAAATGTTTTTCTTACAGTGCTAAATAGTTCTACACGATTCATTTTGTTTCAAAGATGTATAATTGATGCAAGCCCAGAATCGGAAATTAATATTGGACATCCACTTCAAGAATCTGACGTGGTCAGGTTCAAAAATTGCAAAATCCTTGAATTGGCAGAATTGGCTGAATCGACCGTGAACAGCGTTTTCAAACATTTCCGTGGGCGGCATACGGCATGGATCTGAAGGATCATAGCAAGCGTCGTAGTTGAACTCAGGATCGGAAGTTGCATTTGAGGGTGTTGCGAACGATAAGGGCAAACCCAGGGTGTCGAATTATGATATCACCAAGAATTTTAATGCCAGCCAAATCACCGTCAGAAAAATTCGCTTGCTAGAAGGATTTCAATCTTTTCGGGTCAGTAAGTAACCAAGTAGGTATCTTACAAAATATCTATAACGCCATTGGTCGAGGTGAAGTTAAAATTCTTTTTTGCCGATAAATTCACAAGAAAGCTTATGATCTGACAAGGTTTGATAAAAAACACAGGTTTTCGTGACATGGATTCCAAAATGTACAAGCAGAACTACCTGAAAAAACTTCTGCCCATGAAAGCTCACAATGGACCTGTAAACTGCCAGTCGAAGCATTACTGTCCCATATGACATTAGGATATTTTTGATTTTTTGTGCCTACCACAACACTTTGATATGTACTTTCAAAACATAATTCAAACAGGTGTTGTTAGTTCTAGAAAAATCGTAAATACGATGAGTGATTTTTTTCCACCTGAAATATGGACGCATAATTGTCCCTCTAAGAGCAATTTTTGTTCTAGTGGGACTAATATGCGTCCAATTTTCAAGAGGGACAAATCGACCAGGCATTTTTCCAAAATCGATTATTTCTAAGATTTCTAAGCGTCCACCGGCAGTAAAGTGTTGGCCTGATTTAACCAACTGCCACTACAGCGGACAAGTACTGTAACCGAGACAACGGGGTGGATTTCTTCGAAAAGGACATCAATCCACCCAACTGCCCTCAATTCCACCCAGTTGAGGAATATCGGGCAGTTGTCAAACAAAATTTGAAGAAGAGTGGAAAGTGACTCGGGATGCAACTGAGATGAAGAGATGGTGGAAAGTAATGGTCGCTCAGGAGCCAACAGAGTGTCCAAAATATGACGAGTGGTATTCGAATAGTGGTACGAAATTTCATCAAAACTTAATCGGAATAATAGTTTCGCTATTTTTCCTTTGATGTGCAATAAGTGACCTTTATTTTGAGTACTCAACATTTGTATTACATTGACCTGGTTCCAAGATAGATCCTTTTTATGCTTCCAGATATTAAATTACTCAAGCTTTAGATCATGAATAGTTTAGTCCAAGTAAAGTTAGAAATCGCTGATGGGAAATTAACACAAATGGTTTTTAAAAATCCATGCATACACACTTAGAAAATTTTACAGTATTCGGTAATTTTTTACCGAACTTTAAACAGCTGAACGTTCAGTAATCCGATTTAACGGATTTCGGTAAAATTTGACAAGTTCGGGTAATTTTTTTACCGGACAACTGTAAAATTTCACCGAAATCCGGTAAATCGGATTACCGAACGTTCAGCTGTTGAAAGTTCGGTACAAAATAACCGAAATTCCGTAAAATTTCTTAACCATACTCCATCAATATCGGGACACTTTTTCAATAAATCTGGACACTTTTAATGTTGATTATCATGATCTACCATGCAGTTTCTAGTACGTTAATTTTTATGTAAGCTTATGTCACCGTTAACTACCGTCACACATATTTTCAATAGTGAAAACATGACCTAGTAGTTAATAATTCCAATAAATTGCCGAATTTACGGACTATCCGGATACTGATGCAGCTATCCGAAACGATACTTTACTAACCGAAACGAAACAAAACCAATTTTTTTTTGTATCTTAATAATACTACGCAATATTTCTTCAACATTTCGTTTCGAAACGTAATAAAGGAATTTTTTTGATATACGATTACCTTCAAATGGCCAACAAATGATTTTTTAGAAGTCAGTTATAAAATGTTTTAACATATGGAACATTTAATGCAACTAACGGTTAAAGATAGGCTGATTGCAGAATGGGTCATTCAAAGGCTACAATTACGAATGTGTCGTAAAGACTGTACTCGAAAAAAAAAAATGAGACGCACAAGAATGGTCAAAGCGGATCGAAGTCTTTTGGTACAAAAACAAAATTGTCATCTCTGTACTAGTCTTTCACCAGCCGGCCAAAATAGCGTCTCGCCTCCGTGAGACCGCAGGCACTTCAGGAGGCACTCATCTCGGTAGATTTGCCCATTCGTGGTACCCGTCGTGATGTATAACTAGCTCATCTCTCTCCACATCCACAGATGGCTTGCCAAACCAAGAACTTTCTGGCGAATTTGTCCACCTTCTTCTTCCTTACCTTCTCAAGAACGGCCAACCGTGATGTGACAATGTAACACTGTCCGCCTTGATGTAAGTCTCGTTGTCCATCACGACGCACCTCGGTTTTGTCAACCACGCTCGGTACCACTTCCTGGCACGGGTTTTGATACCGTGTTCTCTTTGTCATTCCGGTTTGGTGCCTCCCTGTCCTTGGAGACGATGAGGCCGGCACGTTTCATCGTTTTGTCGACAAACCACAGTGAAACCTCCTTCTTCTTCGCCACATTTCGCATCGACAGGTTGGTCGACGCATGATTCAATATCTTCCTTGCCTTCACTGGATCAGCTGTCTTCGGTTTTCTGCCGCTGCCTACCCAGTGAACACAAGATCGTATATGATAGCGGATATGAGTATAAAGTGGAGGCGATATACGTACAGTATACATGGAGTCAAATGAACGAATATATGTATATCGCCTCCACGTTGTACACATATGCGCTATCATATACGATTCTGTGTTGACTGGGTAACCCCCGCTGGGTTTTTTGGTTCTTCTCGAATGACTTCACCACCCATCACCACGTTTTCCGATCCATCTGTGGGATGTAGTCGGATTTTCAACGACGCCGCACATAGTTTTGTGGTGTTTCGATGCCCTCTCGATAACCATTATTATTATTATTTCCTTGATTTGTCGAGATTTCCTGCCCTGATGTCATAGCCACTCAAATATCTTTTGGGTATTTTCGTAACTTGTCCAGATTTACTAGTAACTTGTGAGATTCGAACTCGTGACTTTGAGAGGCATGGATGTTAACCACTACGCCGGGGTCACTCCCATCTCGATAACCATTTAACAGGGTGTTATGAGTTTTGCCAACTTAAACATTACACTCTTAGCCAGTTTCAGACAAAATGTCATCAAGTTTTACCCACAAGCTAAAACTTACGAGCTTCTCATTGAGCCTCAATTTTTTCGAGTACAGTCTTTATATTTATTTATTTATTTTTTATTCAAGAGACCTTCAGCCTGTGGATGATTCATCTCATGATACGTATAATATCAAATACATATCTTTTATACCCATAATAATTTGGTTTTCAAAATAACAGCCTCCTTTGGTGAAAGTAGACTAATTTATTGCTAAGTAATGGCTTGTTAAACTTCTTACCACAGAAAGTGTCTATTAAGTTTAGCAAACAAATTCTTTCGAAAGTACTAGAAGAAGATTATCAGTGTAGATTAGCAGATATTTCAGGGATACGAAATTCCCAGAAAATAATATTAAACATGGCTATTCACAACTCAATACTTTCCTTCTGGTTCCAATTCTAACAGCGAACTCGCTTAAAGGGTGTTTCGATCAAAATTTGGTCGACCTAAACTTGACGTATTTCCTTGCATCGTGCATTAAAAAAAATTGCACCCCCTCATTTTGAAGATGTGTGCGTGTAGCATCATGCCTCTATTTTGATTTTGAGATTAGCACTTCAGTTATCGAAATGCCGTCGAAGGAAGAGAAGCAACGCATCCAAATTTTGCACGTGTATGGCGAAAATCCAAACTACTCTCACGCCAAGTTGGCGAAATTGTTGAATATGGCTAAATCAACTATTACCAACCTATTAAAAGTGTTCGGTGAAAGTTTGTCGACAGCCAAGAAAGCTGGATCGGGGGGAAATCGAAAGCCGGAGGCCACAGCGACCACAAAAAGAGTTGCCCGCTGTTTCGAGTGGAACCCCAAACTCGCCGTCCAAGATGTCGCAAAGAAGCTGGACTGTCGACTAACATGAAAGTGGTGACTAGAAATCGTGACGATAAACGAAACACTTCGGCCAAAGCACGATCGCGACAGTTGTACACGACGATGCTGACGAAGTTTGATTGCGTAGTACAGGACGATGAAACTTACGTCAAGGCATACTTTAAACAGCTTTCTTGACAGGAATTTTACATGGCAACCGGACGGGGAAAGCTGGCAAATATTTTCAAGCACATTACACTGTCAAAGCTCGCGAAGAAATATCTGGTGTGGCAGGCTTGAAGAGCAACGTTTACATTGCTACCGGAACCGTCAACCAGGAAATTTATCTGAGCGAGTGCCTACAGAAACTTCTACTGCTTTTCGGTCTTACGGAAAAAAGGCCATGGAGTGGTATGCTACCAACAAAGTTCAAGTGGTGCCCAAGGACAAGAACCCTCCCAACACGCCAGAGCTCCGCCCAATCGAACAATATTGGGCCATCGTCATGCGGAACCTTAAGAAGACTCAAAAAGCTGTTGTGAGCGAGATACAGTTCAAGGCAAACTGGCGTTCTGTGGCGAATAAATTGGACAAGGAGACTGTACAAAATCTTATGGCAGGTGTTAAACGAAAGACCCGGCAATTCGCATTCGGAGAAAGGAAGCTTAGCTGAATATTTCTGTTTGACCAAATTTTGATCGGAACACGCTTTATTACTTTATTTCAACCAGAATAGGGTTTCAAGGTTTAGTCTGCATCTTTTTCAACAAACGTCAGTTAATTCATTTGTTTATAAAACCCCTACACCAAAAAGTGGAAAAGGTGGCAAAAAATGTGATACGCAAATGTTTGTAATTTTTGCAATCATATCATGAAAAATCTGAATGATTTTGAAAAGCAAATTCTGCTCATCTTGATCCACAAAGTATTTTAAGAAATAAAGGAAGTCGTGTAAGTGTGTGCAAGTGACTGGCTGCACAGAGATTGCTCGAAAACAAATTCATCGCTGTAGCTCTTAGTGCCTCAAAACTCGAAGCAACCGTAGGGTCTTAATTAACGCTGTCTGCCACGGTTCGAATCTCGATGGAGGTCCTTTTTTGTTATATGAACCTTCATAAGACCGCAATCTCACCCTTTTCAATTAACATACTACACAACCTCACACACACATGGAATTTTTCGAAGCAAATTGATGTGTTGAATTTTGTATTCATGGCGAAAAATGAAACAAAATCATTCAAAATCGCAATAAAATCTTGCTTTGTTTATTTTGGGTGTACCTCCGTTTGAGGTGATCTCTGAGTAGAAGTAGGGTTTCTCACCCGGATCGGAACTGATACGTCATCAAATATCAGTTCCGAATCGGTGTGTACCGTAGCTCAGTCGGAAAGACGCAGCTACAACGCCACACCATACCGGAGGTGACAGGGTTATATTCCCGGTCGGTTCTCTGATTTTTTCGTAATGGGAAATTTATCGATTTCTTGCTCATTTCTCAGATTGATTGTTTTTGCTGCAAAAATGGTTCCTGGCATCGAAAGCTCTCAATTAATAACTATGAAACTGCAGCTCGAAAACTATTTGAGAGCAAGTAATAAGTTAATTGTGAAAGCAACAATCATGAAATGCTAAAAAGTAGAACAGCGATTTTCAAACGAACTCAAATTATCTGTTTGACAGCGAAATCCCAATTTGTTTTACTCTTCTTAACTGACATATCGGTTGAATCCCTCAAACAACCAAACAAGTTCCATAAAACATAAACCAATCCCTGAACTACAACTCGACTCAGTGGGACCCTTAACTGTGTTTACTGATTCGACTAATCGATCAATTCCACCATTGCTGAACTAACTGGCACCGACGACCAAACTCCCTTCCAATTAGGAATCAACCACTCGGTGCCACTTTGCCCATCACGTAATCACCTTTCGATTGGCTGACGGAACCGCGCCGTGTCTGCGCTTGAACCAGACGCGAAACAATCGACGAAAACAAACCGGTCCAACAGCATCGATCGCCGGGACCAGACCAGGGAGGCCTGCCCAGCCACCGACGAAAAAGGAAAAACGCATAAAGTACCATACCCATGGAGCCGAACGCAATTTGGATTTGGTCAAAATAAAGCGTCTCAAATTTTCCATTCCGTTTCGGCCCCGTGGTTCCGCGCGGCGCGGTGGGGTCCGTTTAAGAAACGGTAACTTTTCGGCACTGGAAAGTGAAAGTTCGTTCGTCTTTCCTGGCGTGCCGCGTTGTTGACGTTCGACAGGCAACCAGTCAAAGCTCTCGTCATTCGATGATGATTGATCAGTCGAAATGATTATTTCCATCATAAATTACATAGGTTGTGGCCCCGGTGGGATCTCGCTAACGGGCGAGACGTCGGAAGGGGAACCCATCCAGCTGGGGTCGCAGTTCGGTTGATTGGATTGCATCTTCTTGGACTGGGCGAATTTGAGGAAGAAACCGAAAGTGAATCAAACAAAATTAGCCAGTCGGAGTGGCGGATGAAATTTCTGAAACGGTACTGCTGCGGTTCATTCAACCGAATCGTCTGGTGGTGGCAATTGAAAATTATTTAATAATAAACAATCTTTGGTTGTTGGAGGTGGTTCGTGCCACCTGGGGGAAGAGTCAGGAAATGAAAAATGTGCTCTTTAAACGAAGTCATTTGTAAAATTGTACGGCCACGGGTCCCAGCGTGGCATGATTGGATGCTGAAAGAAGGAGAGTGTTGTTAGGGGCGGATTTGCAGTGATGATTATCTGATTGAAATTAGAGGGCAATTTTCCCATATCCCAATTAGTCTGTAATTGGATTGGTAGTCTTCTAAAAAGAGTTGCTAATGATTTGACGATTATGAAGATTAGGAAAAACAACTCTGTCATGTTCGAAGAAACGATTCTGAGCTGACATTTCATAGACCATAGAACATTCCTCGTCGTATTTACCACATCCCATCACGTCACAGGTATTAACTTTCCCCATTTCCCTTTTTAGTACGCCGACCTCGATGAATTCCTGTCAGAGAACGGTATCCCGGTGGACGGCCTCCCGAGTGGACACCTGGGCCATTCGACCAGCCTCAACAGCCGCTCCGACAGTTTGGGACACTGTGCAAGCCTCTCGCTCGGTCTCAGCCAGGTGACGACGAAACGGGAACGCTCGCCATCGCCCACAGACTGCATGAGTCCGGACACGATAAACCCACCGTCGCCGGCCGACTCGAGTAAGTAACCCTCTGCAATCTCTAGCTCTTTCAGCTGCTCTATCGATCACACCAGCCTCCACATTCCCACATTCATCGACCACCAGCCGCCACCCAATCATAAAACTCGGTGGAAAACATCGCATCTCTTGTCCCTCCCCATTCTCAGTCCATCCCGTCGCTATCCGGAGAATCCTTCTCGAGCCACACTTGCGTCGTTCGGGTGTGGTTTGTTTTGGATTTGAGCCATCCTCGACCCGTGCCGCCAGACCCGTCCCCTTCTTATAAAGAGCATATCCCCTCATAGTTGTAAATGTTAGTTTTCGATGTTGCAGCGTATTCGATGTCGTCGGCCACGCGTGACTTTGACCCGCGGACACGGGCCTTCTCCGACGAGGAACTGAAACCGCAGCCGATGATCAAGAAATCCCGCAAGCAGTTCGTCCCGGATGACATGAAGGACGACAAGTACTGGGCCCGCCGCCGGAAGAATAATATGGCCGCGAAGCGGTCCCGGGACGCCCGACGCATGAAGGAAAATCAAATCGCGCTCCGAGCTGGTTACCTGGAAAAAGAGGTGGGTAGTTTCGATGATTTTTTTTTTTTGGTTTTTCAGTGGTCCACGAGGATGAGCATTGCACTTTGTTACAATTCAATTGACTTTTTTTTTTTTTAAAGTAGAGAACAGCTAAACAGCTCGGTTTTGAAAATCTGTTCCTTTAAGAAAATTCATACAAAAAGTCTTAACATTGATATAATAAAAACGTGCTTGAAACCTAGATGTCTTGGAGATTTTCATAAGGTCATAAGGTTCTACAAAGTATTTCAGTACTCCCAAAGTAGAATACAACCAATCAAATATTCTATCTCGTTCATTCAGACTACAGACTGTTCCAAAAAATCTAAATACACTCTATTTGTCAAATAAATAAGAGTATTTTTTTAATTATTTTATTCTACACATAGTAAGGGCCGGTTCATAAACCACGTAGACTCAGTTTTGAAAATCTCAGACAACTCCCTCCCCTCGTAGGTTTTTCTCCATACATTTTTTTGAAATTTTGAATTGAGCGTAGACTTTGGTCAAAAATGGTTTAAGAATAGCCCCTTAATAATAAAGCTTTCATTCAATTTGCATGACTTTTCGTAGTGTAGGCAAGTTTTCTAAATATTCCCTTAACAATACTCCCAAGTTTCTGTACAGACAGCGCCGGTGGTATAGTGGTAAGCGTGGTTGCCTCTCACCCCAGTTAGTCTGGTATCAATTCCAGTCAGCGCCGTTGGGATTTTCTGAGAAAAAAAAATCTCTGATCACGTCTTCCTTCCAAAAGGAAGTGAAGTCGTTGGACCCAGCCCATGCGTTGATGGTTTCGATATGTAGTATCTAGATCGTCTCCATGGCGTGACGAACCAGCCTCATGCTGTAAGTCTCGTAAATACAGATGAAAAGCCTCTCCTGCTTTCTTCTTCCATTTTTACCACTTTAGGCCAAGCTTTCATAAATTTGTCAACCCTATCCTGATTATTTTCTCAGCTTCACCTATGCCAAAGCCTAAAAAATGTCGATAGGGCGAATCTTTGGGCAGTATCCCTGTTGCAGCACACTTGTTGCAAATGAGCAAAATTAACTTCAATGTGACCCAATTAGGTTACAAACAAGTGGCTGCAACCAAATATGACAGTTTTGTATTGCTTGGGTGAGGTGCATTCATCCCAATTGGTACAAATACGACAATGTTCCTATAGCGCATCCTTAGGGTAATGGCAGGAAGCAGGATCAGGCCAAAAGATTGATGAAGGCTGTTTGACCAAGGGTATCAACCTCCTAACTTCAATTATCAGACACTCATTCACGATTTTAACATTCATTATGCCTGTTGTAATGAATGGACGAGATATTTTCCACATCCGCATATGGCCTGTCATTCCATTACCTTCTTGCCAACTTGTTCGGTGTAAATAGCTTTCACTGAGCCAGAAACATCCTTTTCTTTGGGTGAGGTATAAAACTGCGGACCCGGCAGTGTTTTATATTCGAGTTTTGTATAGGTTTTCTGGTCAGAAGTTATTTGTACAGGTTCCGAACTTTCGGTTTCAATGATTTAGTTTGTGCTTCGTTCTGGCAGCTTCTATTTCCGGCCAATCTGCAGACCTATTCTCGCCAGAATACAGGGTGCGGCAGAAAATAATGCGAATTTTTTTCTATTTCTTTCAAATCCCATTTTCAACTAATTCAAGCAATAATATCAACATTTTCGAGGGCAGTTTTCTTTATAAAGTCCTTTTTAACAAATGTATTTATTGCTAACCTTGAAAAGCATGTTTGCTCAAGAGTGTTTCTATTCATTGTAATATCAATTCTTTCACAATTTGCATTGTAGCAAGACATCATTTTGTTCAAAGGCCCATTTTTGGCATAGTTTGTTCTATGATTGGTAATATAAAAAAGATGTCTCATTCTGAGCGTGCGGATAGGAACATAAAAATTTATATTTTCTAATATCTCAGGGGCATTGACCCTTTGTGCAATGACATCATTTATAAAAATATAGATATACACTTCGGTATTGATTTTAACTCCAGCATCAATGAAAACAGGCGGCATTTTCAAACCGTTGGACGCCACCAAGCCAAACATCATGACACCAGCCGGATATTTGGTTTGAAATTTGAATTTTACTTTTTTCGGAACGTTCCCCATTTTCTGCGGTGAAATGAACCGGTCCGTGCGGCTGTTGGCCACAGCATCGATGCTGAAAAGCTTTTTGTCCGAGAACAGGATTATCATTTTTTCCTTCTTCAACAAGGAAAGCAATCTCTTGGAACGAGTCACTCGTAGTTCCTTGACCCGGTCCGTAATCAAGTCGCGTTTCACTCTGGCTCTGGAAGATGCATGCAGGTCTTCTTTGATGATTCTCCGCATGGATTTCTCAGATATATTGGCTTCCATTGCAAGTTTTCTTATGGAACGCACAGCGTTGCGAAATTTTTTTGCACGGACCGATTTGATCACGTTCGGCGTGCGTGCAAAGCGCGGACGTCCGCTTCCCGGCTTCCGCTGCTTAGGCCCATCCTGCAGGGACTTTTTTATGCGGTAAACTGTTGCCAAATGGCACCCTACCACCTTGGCAATCTCTTTCGGCATCTTCTGGGCGAGCAACAAACTGGTGATCACTTCTTTCGCGAACAATTTGACGAATTTGCAATAAAACAAATAGAATGTTTGGATGCAGCACTTGAAAGTAAACATACACAAATATACTTTCGACAGAAATTAGTCACTAGCTTCACGAATTAACCCCATACTCAAGTTTGAACATTTTCGCATTATTTTCTGCCGCACCCTGTACCTTACTTTTTCGCTTCATCTTCTATTGATGCTGAAGGATTCTGCTTGAAATAAACCCTTACCTTCCTGTCGATTGTAGGATAAATGGGACCGGGTTTTATACGCAGTTCGGGGTTCTTGATCTTTCCGTAATCTGGTTTAAACTGCTCCCAGGTAACCAATGAGCAGTTACAAAGCGTCTTTACGGCAGCCTATCAAGCATTTAAGTCACTTTCAATGCAACATAAATGCCGCTCTTGGCCCAATATATGGCTGCTTCACTGCAATGCTATGATAATGCTTCACTAATGCTATTTTACATTCGAAATGCTTATTACAGGCTACAAGCATTTAAATAGCATTTGAAATCCAACTTTACTACAGATAGCATTTAACATGCTGATATAATGCTAATATAATGCTTGAAGCATCTGAAATGCAGATTTAGGGTTGATTTACTGCATATACTAATGCATATTGGTTACCTGGGCTCCAACGCTTACATCTTCTTTCGTAGTCAGTTTTCTGATCGAAAAATTGCAGGAGCACCATTTGTGCACAATTTGTTTTTATTTTTTGCTCGGGAGAAAGACCACGCAACTCCAAAATTCCCAGCGAAATATTGAACAAAAAAAAGTGACAACTACAGTTTCATTTAAATGTACACAACAGGACGTAGCCCGAATTTGGTTGAACACTGCACTCAATTTAAATTAGCGGTTAATTTTCAGTGTATTTATACACACTTGGAAAATTTAATAGTATTCGGTAATTTTTTGCCGAACTTTCAACAGCTGAACGTTCGGTAGTCCGATTTAACGGATTTTGGTAAAATTTGACAAGTTCCGGTAATTGTTTTGATCCGGAATACTGTCAAATTTCACCTAAATCGGGTAAATCGGATTACCAAACGCTCAGCTGTAGAAAGTTCGGTAAAAAATTATCGAATACTGTAAAATTTTCTTAGTGTGTAAGTATTGAGACAGTCTATTGTTGTATGGTAGAAACATTCCAATATCATTACTGCATTCGGTAATTTTAACCGAAATCTGAACAACTGGGTTGACATTGAGGATTTCAATTTATTTGTTTTTGAGCTAATTCTAAGGTGATTTCTTACTTAAAATTCAAGATTTGATTGTTTTACAAACGTTGGACGCATTTTCAAATAAGTTTTTAACATATTTAAATGTACGGCCAAAATTATACCTATTTTGATGCATAAAATTTCCGAAATCGGTGAAGATTTCTAAATGAGATTATCGATTATGCGTTAACCCTTTTTCAAAAAAAAAAGTGGGGTTTTGATTAAGATACTAGGGTAACGGGATAATGTTAGCCTAGCTCCTTCATTCGGCCTATGTATCAGATATGCCATATCTAATCAAGAATAAGTCGGTGATAATCAACAAAATCATGTTGCTATCATGCTGATTGGTTCATTCCGAAGCAATTTAGACATTATTAATGAATTTAAAGTTGTTCACTTTCGCGTAATTTTCGATTTCCACAACTTTTTAGACACTATGACTTTACTGGTTATGCTGAACAGATTATAGACACGATCTTCAAATGATCTAAATTTGACTAAATTGAACTTATAAACCGAGTAATGCAGCCAAGATGTATAGAAAATAATAACACAATATAAACTAACTGTTTACATAGGTAAAATAACAGTAATTTGTCAAGAAAACCATAGACCCAATGTTAGAAACATATTTTTTTCTATGGTCCCAACTATGGCCTGTTGTATTAAAAGCGTTGTAAACATTTTTTTATTGGTAAAATTTACAATAAAAATGTCTGAGTTTCGGTTGTATATTTTTGAAATAACTCATCGAAACACAAACCAAAGGAACAAAATCTGTGTAAAGTGAATTCTAATGTTTTCAATATTAAATGGCCAATAAATCATATGTGAAAATCACTTAGGTGTTTAAAAACAGTATTATTTCGTTATGTTTTGTCAAATTTGGTGTTAGGTAAAGCAAATATAGCTGGCAATGCCTAAAATCAGAAAATCAGAAGAAAATACCGTTCGAAGGCTGCGTTTAAAGTAAGTGTATCGAATGGGACGGAATTGTATCCACAAATAGACCCAATTTGGTGCTTATAGACCGATATTACATCCATATCCCTAGAAAGTTTCTGACTTTATAAAATGAGTTATGTAACTTTTCGTGATACATACTACCAAATAGCTTTTTGGACTTATCTAAGCAAGTGTATAACTAGTTAAATATCGCTTCCAGCTCAAATACTTTATCAGTTATGATAAAAAAATTAATCGATCGTTCCATATTAGGCTGAGTTAAGGGACACATACCCTACCATGTTGATGTACGCAACGTTTGACCATTTGTTGCACTAACATGATAAATTTTGGAATAACTTGGAAATCCTGAAAGGGGGGGGTGGGGGTTTGCTTTTTTTGGGGTGTGTTGTTTTTTTTTTTTTTCGGGTGAAAATTTAATTTTTTTTTTGTTTTTTGTTTTTGGTGGAGTTGTAATTTTATTTGGTGGGGGGGGGGGGGTGGGTGTTAGGGGGGGGGGGGGGGGGGGGGGGGGAAAAAGGGGGGGGGGGGGTTGGGACTAGTTCACAGGAAGAAGGCTGCGTTGATTAGTGACGTTCTTGGATTTTGCTTCTGTGTTTATTTTGCGCGCGAAGATTGAAAAAAAGAGGCAAAAAGCTCGTGATATTTTAGCTGATCACACGGAAGCGAGATGGCCTTCGCAAACGTGAGCCAACATCAACGCAGTGCAGCAGGATGATGAAGATTTTTCGATGCGTTTAAATTCTAGTTGGTCGTTGGGATTTAGTGAAAGTAATAAATTATTCCGAAGATATAGATTATAGCTTTGGGAACTGAAGAAGATCAACATTGATGAAAATGTGACAGAAATCATAGTTTGAGTAAGGTTTCGCTTTTGGCTAATGTATACATTTTACAAGTTGTCCCGAAAATAGCAAACCTCATAGGATAAGAATTCACCTTGGATATTGGGCGAGGCATTCCCATTGTATGATGATCTATTTTCAGAGAGCGTGTAATGGCAGTTTAACAATGAGCCGTACAAAGCTAGGACATTTGTTAATTAATGCTAGACTGCCGGCGGACGCATTATTGTCCCATGAAACAAATCGTCAATTTCGGAAAAATGCCTTGTCGATTTGTCCCACTTGAAAATTGGACGCATATTTGTCCCACTAGAACGAAAATTGCTCCCAGTGGGACAATTAAACGTCCATATTTCAGGTGGGAAAAATTCACTCATCGTATTAATGATTTTTCTAGAATTAACAGCACCTGTTTAAATTATATTTTGAAAGTACATGTCAAAGTGCTGTGGTAGCCATAAAAAAATCAAAAACATCCAAATGCCCTATGGGACGATTATGCTTCCACCGGCAGAAGAGTATTCTCAAACATTCTGCTCTTTTCATCGAGCGAGTTATGGCGCTATAACCATAAGCCACATGAGGCTAGGACTAAAGTGAGTCCCAACCGTTTGTGGAGAAATGATGCATCACTCAACCTTCCAACCTAGATGCTCCCAACGAGCATTTTTAAATATTTTTTTTTCTTGCATGAAAAAGGGCATTCTGTTTATCTATTTTCTCCGATTATTCATTTCCTTTTTCCTTTGATATCTACTGAAGGTTACGAGGATTCCCCGTGTCTTCTTAACGTAGCAAATTCTCCCTATCTCCAACGGCTGCATAGCCCGGTGAGCGATCGTGGAGTGTCTTCGTAAACATTACTGCGTGAAGAAACGTATCAGTAACTGATTCCGTTTCATGGTGACATCAAATGTTTTCAAAGAATCATTCCTTATCGTAGCTTTATTATCCACGAGGTGTGCAAACTTCATTGGCCATACTAATACAAATTTGGTAATTCTGAAATGAGCCATATGTGTTGATTTGGTGTTATTCCACAAAAAAAATGATCATTGTGTCAGCATAAATTGGACCATTGAATGGTTAAGGACCGTTCTGAGTTGGCATCGGTTGCCGGCAAGCCGATTGCGTGGATAGTTACGCTTTGAAGTTCTGCAAATAATTTGAAACATTCGTGAACATATGTCACTATTTGTACGGAGAGAACCGAAGAGAACTAGAGATTTTAAAAGGATCTTTACGGGACCACTACAAAGGGTGACAAATCTGTTCAAATTTGAAGCTCTTTAGTTTTAATTTGACTTAGCACTGAACGTTCAAAATCGATTCCAAAATTACAACAGGTAGCCCTCGTTTTGCTTTAAAAACACTTAAATAAGTTACCATAACAATTCAATTTGCTTGAAAAATCCTACTTCAAGCAATAAAATCTACATTTTCGAGTTCAGTTATTTTCAGTTTCCTACATTTTTTTTTCCAATGACATCCTCAAGACGACGTCGGTAGCTAGAACACGGCTTTCGGACGTAGTCCTCCAACATCGACTGCCATGTACGCTTCATGACAGACTTCAGGGTCTTCACTCTAGGGTGAGCTGTTTTGCAGGCATGTGCTTCAACATACACCCAAATTGAATAATCCAACGGGTTAAGGACTGCTAGGGGGTCCCAAATCTTTCGGCCAAAACTGTATGTTTTCCATCAGCCAATGCTGGGTCCGATTTCACTAGTGACATGGTACTCCATCCTGTTGAAGGACAATGTATTGATCCTCATAGAAGTTGGCCTTCACCCAGGGAAGCACTTGGTCCTTATAAATACCGATATACACTTCGGTATTTATTTTAACACAAGAATCACTGAAAACAGGCATGACGCCAGCCGGATGTTTTCTCCGGATTTTTTTCCGGAACATCCTCAAGTTTTTTCAAAGATATTAACCGGGCTGTGCGGCGTTGGGCACAGCATCGATGCTGGACAGTTTTTTGTTGGAGAATAAGATTAACATTTTTTTCCGTCTGCAACAAAGAAAGAAATCTCTTTGAACGAGTCGCTCGCAGTTCCTTTAGCCACTCCTTAATCAAGTGGCATTTCATTCTAGCTCTGAAAGATGCATGCAAGTCTTCTTTGATGATTCTTCGCATGGATTTTTTTCCAGAAATTTTAGCTTCCTTCGCAAGTTTCTTGATGGAACGTACCGGGCAATCTGTGAACGGACTGTTTCTCCACTTGTCGGCTTCCGCTGCTTAGGACCATTCTCTAGAGATTCTTTGATGCGATAAACTTTGGCCAAATGACATCCTACCATCATGGCAATCCTCTTCGGCGTCTTCTGAGCGAGCAGCAACCTCGCAATCATTTCTTTGGGGTACATTTGACAAAAATTTGCAATAGAACAATTCCGATTTTCTGATTCAGCACTTGAAAGTAAACATAAACAAAAGCACTGTCAACCGAAATAAGTCCAAAAATTACACAAATTAACCCAATTTAAAGGTTTTAAAAATTTCACATTTTTTCCTGCCGCACCCTTTTTACCTGGAACAATACTTACAGCTTTGATGAAGACTATTTTTCAAATAAATGAGAAAATTAAAGAAATGTTGTTGAACGATTTTTGGCAAGAAACTTGTTTAGATAAATCTTGACAAATATATCAAGGATTCGGAAAAAAAAGTCAACAGACAATTAATGAATTCTTTGCATTCTCCATAATCATTTGCTCATAAAATGTAAATGGTTGCTGTGCGCTTGTTTCTCACCAAATTAAATGATCTTGTAAGATCTGTTACTTAAACGATTTGGTTTAGTTTAGGTGCTCTGGTGTGAATTTTGTTTTTGAAACTTGCTAACGCCTAATGGCCAGTGGATAAATTATACATTACCAGTCAAATATATTCAATTCAATGTCTTACAAAGCCACGGAGGTATTTGATCAGGAGAAGAAGTTGATTAGGCGTCCAATGTTTGAAATATTTGAAAAACTGCACAGTTTGAATGAAACATTTCATTTTATGTGTTATCTTATGCACATAAAGGAAATGCCAGATTTTGCAGAAAATAATGGAAGAATTCGTGTAAATTAAGCCTGGATATCGCCTAAATCAGGTTTGTTATATAGAAGATTGCCAACAATGTTGTTGTTTACGCCTGCTTTGCTGAAGTGGGCAACCACTTTACTGCTGGTAAACATACCAGCAGATGCCACCCGAAAGCCATTCGGCTCGATGGCCATAGAGGCAGAAGCAAAAAGCCATGGGTACTCAACTTATTTAAAGGATATAAGAATGTTGGAAAAATAGGAGAAAAATACAGTGATTTCTATAAAAATTCTGGATTGAGAGAATACGTTCTAATATAATTTCTTTTTTTATTTACCTGCATTGCAAGTAAAACATTGTTATAAAAGCGGAGAGAGAAATAAATTCCCAACAGATACATTCAAAATGCTTGATAAGATCCCTTGTAATTACTGACACTATGATGCTTAAGATCATCTCTTTTTTTTTGGCATTTCAAGTTTACTGTTTATGACAATTAGCCTGCTACTCAACTTAGTGTTCTAAATGCACTTACTTACCTGGCCTCTGCTGTATACAGAAGTTGTGTCCATTCTATTCGGTTCATGGCTACACTTCGCCAGCCTCGCACTACTTGATCGATCTACCCGTCGGATTTGTATCGATTTAACTGGGATGTCATACAACATTCTAACGGCAAGCCTAGCTCTCCGTAGTTAACGGCTTTTAGCTGGTCCTCCACAAGCAATGTCCATGTTTCGTGAACCGTAGAGTACTACCGGTCCAAATAATGACTTGTAGATGGTCAACTTTGTAGTTCAGCGTACTTTGTTCGATCTTAGCGTGCTTCAGAGTTCAAAGTAGGCTCATTTGCCAGCCATAATGCGCCTACCTCTACTGGTGTCATCATCGGCGGTCACCAATGAGCCCAGATATATGGATTCGTCTACCGCCTCGATTCCGTCATCGTCAATCTGAACTCGTGGTGGGAAACTATCATTGTTAACTCGTGAGCGTCGTTTCTTCAAGTATTTTGTATCAAGTATTTCTTTAACGCAATAACAACAAGCCCAATCATACTTGCTTCAGCTTTAAGACTGATGTTTCAGCCATTGTTTCCAAGTTGCGTGCCTTGAAATCTTAAGGCACTTCCACAGTTATTGATCGAGAGCATTTGATGACAAGTGCCATTTTTGCATCAATTTGATTGTAGGAAAAGTACCCTTTGCCCAAGGAGTCGAGTATTTTTCTTTATGAAATCGGACACCGCCACTTACAGCATGGCGTTGCTAAGTATCTGCGCATTTACCGACGGAGTCAAGAAATATCTTCTTTCATTTTTCGTTACGTCCCGTAAACTTAGTTTTGCATTTTACACCCTTAAGGAATGTATCAAAAATAAGCTATTCACGTATGTTTGCGTTTTACGCGCATACTACCAAAATTTCATGTAAATGTCGGTCCCCTGAGACCGACACATGCAAGCGTCCTAAGAATGAGTTGAAATAGATGAGAGAATAAATTCAATCAAACACATCTTTCGTCGAATTGCGTATGTGTCAGTTTCAGGAGACATAATTTACACGAAATCTTTCTTTACGTTCCCCGACTTTTAACAAACATGAATTACGTCTCGTTTAAAATTCATAATTTCTAAGTGTGCATGTATTTGTGATGGTTTTAATGTGTTCATCATAGCATGCTGTGTGATTGATTGTCATCTTTCGTTTGTTTACTTGCACGGTTTAAATTAATCGCTTTCAAAGTGTCACGCATTGAAAAAGACGTGAAAATCAAACCGTTGTCTCAAAGTTGCATTCAACGAAATTTAAAGGCACTTCCTCAGTTAATAATTGAGAGCTTTCGATGGCAGGTGCCATTTTTGCATCAAATACTTTTTGCCTAGCTTGCCAATTTTTTTTCCCCTATAAGAAATTCCTAGACCAGACATGAAATTGAACACCGCCACCTTCAGTATGGCGTTGCTAAATTCTTCAACAAAACAATTAAGAATTGGGAAACGAGGAAAATTTAAATTAACACTTCACTTCAATTGATCAATTTTTAAAAGACATAAAAATATAAAAAAACTGGAACACTTTTTCAAACTATCAATAATAAACGCGAGCAAATTCGTCAAATTCCAATATAGAAAGCATATACGAAATAGGCATATCTGTCAAAGGATAGTTTAAACTTACACTGCAGAAAAATCACTCCAAAACAAATTTGGGTTGCACATTTTCGTAAAACCTTGTTTACTCCCTACTAATTATGTTTTTATTGCGTGAAGTACGTAATTGATGATAATGTTTTGAAATGGAAAGATTTTCCCATCAACACGAGATCCTATGAGTGGACAGCAATTACTGCTAGAACCAAAGATATGAATCGAAAGTATTGATAGTTCCGATAGATTACGGCAGGCTGTGAAAATTGAATAGAAGCAGTTGAAATTTAGTGGAGGGCTATTTTGAGAGGTAGTACCCGATCAAGCACATGATCTTTTACCAAGGGGGGAAGAATACCCCCGTTGATGGGCAAAAGAGTGCGCGCCGGATCTAGCTCATGTACTACCAGTGGCACGGAATGGTTCTAGCGATGTGTAAATTTCTGTTTACACTGCCCAAAGTCTACATGTGAGAGAAATCAATTTCCACACGGCCAGCCATTTTAACTCAGTTTTGAGTCGTTTTTGAGTCACTTTCGTCAAAAGTGGAGTCACTCAAATTTGAGTAAATGTAACTGGGATTGACAAGTCGACAAATCAAAAACATCCATCTGATTTGGGTCGATGTTTTGGATTTGTCGACTTGTCAATACCAGTAGCATTTACTCAAATTTGAGTGACTCCAGTAATGACGAAAGTGAGTCAAAAACGACTCAAAACTGAGTTAAAATGGCTGGCCGTGCAATTAGAGGTTGTGAAAATAGAAAATCTCTTTATAAGGTTTTATTGTCTCGTGGTCATTTATTTATAAAGGGGAGAGAGAGAGAGGGTTGGGGGGGACAGTTGGGGGGGGGGAAGAGGGGGGGGGGTGGGGGGGGGGGGAGGGGGAGGAAGAGGGGGGGGGGGGAGGGGGGGGAGGGGAGGAGTAAGAAGGGGGGGGGATAATAATAAATGGGGTACGAGAAAGAATGTCTGCAAAACGGGTTACTACCGTTTATCAGAAGCTACTAATCTTCAGCTCTGTTTTGGTCTGATTTGACCTCTTGGCACTATGCGAAATCCGTCCTGGAATGGTATAAGGTACAAGAGGTCAAATACGTGCCAAAAACAGTCAATCCACCAAACTGTCCAGAATTTTGCCCAATAGAGAAGTACTGGACTCTAGTTAAGCGGAATCTTTTCGAGACTAAGAAGAAAGCAAATGGTACCGATGATTTCAAGAGAAGATGGAGAATCGTCACGGCGAGCGTATCTGAGGTTACCGTACGGAACCTGATGACGGGTGTACCACTGAAAGGACGATCATTTTTCAGAAAGAAGGATTAACATCTTAATCAACTGGTTCTAATGTAGATATTACTCTACTATTGTGAAATAAACAATTTGTTGAATTGTGCGTTAGTTTTTTTTTCCTATTGTTTTGGTGTCCAAAATTGAACGTGGACAGGCTTTATAATATTGATTGGATAGCAAATTTTGAGTTATTCGTATTTTTTTCATTTGTTTGGCTGTTTAACCGATTCTTTAAATGGATAGGAAAAGGCTCCTTACTTTCCTTGTTCTTTCGTTGATATCTTCTCCTTTTATGTTGGAGGAATACATGGGAACCTTAATTCATACGATTAGTATGATTAACGATTTACTCATCTGGATCTTTCCTAGAGTTTGTGCAAGTCTTATTCAAAAAACAATTAATGGTTGGCACGGACGGCAATTACACTAGTCGGCAAAATCGGAACTTTTTTCGCTCCCGTCGGCATTTCTGGTTAGATTTTATAGCTTTTGCTACGCTAAATCCAAATATGGGCTCAGAAATGCTGTAACACGTCCAGTTTTTGAGAAAAATGTGATTAAAATTCACAAAAACACGTATTTCCGTAGTAATATGATCTACCTCATCAACTACCAGAATATTGGCTCTGTCCTCTGCAAGTTGGACTTGAATTTTATGGATTGGACCTCCCTGAATCCATTCGTGAACACAGATTTTTCGTAACACGTAAGATTGATGAAATAAACCGGGATTTCATTCACAAAATTACGAATTTTCATGAAAATCAAGATAAAGACCCATAATTATTGACGCTCATGAATGTCAAATGTGCTTGTTCTACAGATGGTAGTACTTCATTTGCTTATACGAGTATATAAGTGCTTGAGCCCCATTTTTAACACACACAGTCATGTGACTGAGTTAGACTTGGAACGCGAAGGCTTTGTTATTATTTCTGATATTTTCATCATAACCGTACTTTGAAATTAAATACTTGTTTTATATTTGTGATATTGATCGTTGACAGTGAAAGTCATGTTTTGATTATAAGCAACTAATGTCACAAATGAATGACACTGGCCAAGGTTCTTCTTATCTGCGTGACAAATCTATTTTAACGGAATTTATTTCCTTAGTCACTGTTTAAATAATTTTCAGGAAGTAAAAAGAACTTCCATGGAAATTTGAATGCCAAAAGATATATTCCGACTATATTTAACTGTATGAATGCAACGAACACAACGAAAATTAGAACTCTGTGGGGAATCCTTGAATAGACAGGTTCCCTAAAAAAAAAGCATGCTTCCCCTCCGTTTTCGTCACTAATTTTGACTGGAATTTAAAATAAAAAATAATTTTTTAAACTGTTTACCTGGCAATACATACCGTTGGTTTCCAAAATAAATTGCACGCTGTTAAAATATTGATAAAAATCTAACACTGCTCCTCAACTACCATTTCGGCACAACGATTGAAACCACTTCGGCAGTCGGTTTCGTTTGGAGTTCTGGAGCGAATATTTTCATATCAACATATGAAAGTGGAAGCTTGTTTACTGCGTGTCAGCCTCAGGCTAAAATTCACTTGATAACGCAAAATAAATTTTAAAAAATCGTCTATTACAAAAATATATCAGGTGAAAGTTTGTTAAATAGTTAAATAGTTATATAGTTACCGTAATAGTAATAGTAATACTGCAGTCTGAAAATTAAATAAACGTTTAAATTAAGCTAAGGGAAATCAAGCGAAGCTCTCCATTACCATGCTACTCCATGCGGGAAATAACCCCAAGTGGCACACTACGGTCATAATTAGTTGTAGTAGCTTGATTATGACTTGGAAGTCATATTTATGTTATCTCAACCGAATGGCAACAAGTGTGCTACTAGAGACCTCCCCCTCCCCTGTCTAAAGAATACCCTACACAGAAAAAAAATAAGAATAAAGGGAAAATAGAAGAGGGGAAACAGAAGGAAGGGAAGGGGGGGGGTTGGGGCAAACATTGTTGTATGGCGCATGAAAGATTGCAAACAATTTCGTTGTTTACACCACCTTTGGGTTGGAATTAAATGAGAGGAAATTTTACGCGCTTGTTAAAATTAATTATTTTTTTCTGTGTAGGGTGGTCAACAAACAGTTAGCAGATCTTTTTCTCTTCTATAAGAAGTTAAAGCACATTAAGGTGAACACTTCAATCCCTAAAAAATGTAATGTCGATCTTACGAGGCTTAACACTTGTTCAACATCGTTTTTCTTTTTCAAATGTCTCTATTATATGAATGCGGAAAATCGGGGATACCAATTTAATTACCTACAAAACGCGCAGATATAAGATAGGTTTTTGAAATAAATACACAGAAACATTCAGAAGAATGAATGATTGCATGATTGAGTGCCCGAGGTTGCTACTCCGTTATAGCCAGAACAGATGATCTCAAACTTAGACAATACCGGTGCCGGCCCCGCTGGAATGCAGGTAATATAAGGAAAGGGTAGGGTTGAGTTAACGAATTGTCGCTTTCTTGGACGTCGAGAACTTCTCTGCACGTCCACGAGAAATCACTGAGACGTTAGATAACGGGATTGGGTGGCAACAGGGTTCGTTTTGGTAAACGATAAACTAAATTCACGCAACGTCTAGTGAAATATTTTAATATTAGTACCGACTTCCGATCTATACCAACAGTAAGGATGCAATTGAGGCCACTCACAAAATGTTATGATGATTTTTCATTAGTGAGACAAGATAATTTATATTAACGCTTCAGAGCCAATCAGAACTGCTTCATACCAACATTAAAGAGCTTTGCATTTAATCGATATGGATCGTTAAAGTCACCACTATTTGATAATAAATATAAAAACAAAAAAATCCCAATCCTTAAAAGACTACCCTAACTCCATGTTTATGAAAAAAAAAAAAAGATATACTAAAAGCAACGGTTCTGCCGAAAGCTGCTGTCTCGGATCAAAATGATTCTAGTCAAATTTTTTTTTAAATTAAAATTTTTGAATTTTTATATTACTCAATTTTTGTTTAAGTATCAATTGAATGCTAAACAAAAATTTGTTTTTTTTTTAAGAAATAAGATGATTTATCCACCCCAGTCGTTCATGTTTCAAATATAAATAGGTTTGATCTTGAAAACTGATATACTTCCTGAGTTATTTTTCACCACAAGTTGTCCTTAATTCACCTGTCTAATTTCATACAAAATTTAACTTTGCTTATTACCTCTCATACTCAATCAAATTTGTATTCCCGTTTTCCCTTTGAAAATGACATTTAAGATAATAATGATGACAATAATGACATTTCAGATTTTATTTTAACAAAAAGCGATACAGCGCTTAGTTTTAGAATAAAACAACAACAAAAACAACAAACATCGATATTTGCGCCTTAAAGAACTGCAAAATAATGCTAATAACTCAATTCCCTTCCCTTAAATAATATAGTGAATGAGTTATGCGAGAAAGCACTTATTTTTTGTTGACCACCCTAGCTAAAATCATTGAATTTCTCTCACGCCGTTGAATGATCATTGATGCTCAAGACCCACGACTAGTAGGCTTTTTGACGTTTAATCACCTTACCCTCTCTGGCACATGCAGAGAAATGATGGTTTGTTTTCCTCCAAAAGATTTTCCTTCTTACTTGAACTCATGTGATCTAAATGGCGCTGTAGTGTGCGTGGTTCAAGGTCACTAAGCCTAATAGTTTTTTCAACAAAATTGCTTTACATTCAATAAGCAACAACTTTTAAGAACAATATATTTCACTATGCCACTTTGGTTCTATAGTTTTATTTTCATGGTCTTGCTAATTTCGGGTTTCATTTCAAATCAGTGCACAGTCGTCCAGGATGTGAATTAAGATGGGTTTTAGCTTAAGTTTGAAATTTTTGAGCAAATTTATGTTGCACAAAGTTGTTTCTAAGAGTGAGGTCCTTCGTATATAGCAAAAATCTAACTATTTTAGTAGCAAAAATTGAGATGAACATTTTTTTTTAAAGTTGTTCGTTAGCAAATTTAAACATTTGAATTTTTTACTGTAGTCAAATGACCTACATAATTAGAGTAGTTTAAAGCTGTGTATAGGTACCTATAAAAATCACTTGTTTTGTTTTAAATTTGCTAAATCAAAATTCTTAGTGCACTAGTTTTTCCACGGCTTCTAAAATACCAACATATACAACTCTAGAGTACCAAACTATGAACCTGTCTCTTCTAGATGGCAATGAAATGATTGGTTTCCAAAATATAAGGCATTTGATCTTGTTTGTTTGTTTGTTTATTTTATCTCTATTTAGGAGCGTTTCAGCCACAGTTGGTTCAACCCCACGATGGTAATCTCTCTGGTAGAGGCAGAAAAAAAAAATCTGAACAGAATTGGACAGGACGTCTTCTTATTAATTAAATTCCTCAAAACTGGAAATGGTTTGAACATAAAAAAATAGAACAACACATTTCAAACGGGCGTATCATTAAAACAATATTGGTAACGCATGAATCGTGAAACACATCTACAAGTTCTATACTCCAAATTATCTGTATTTTAAATGTTAGAGTGTTCTTATCTAAGATTTTATGTAAACATATGTGAAAAATGTGATGTTAATAGAAAATAATTAAAAAGAAACTGTGAACCGCAGTACACACAGCACGGTAATTCTGAGGTAACATGTGTAACATAAGTCCTGGGAATACTTTCAGGCGTTTATTTGACAGCATTAACAAACACACAGATGTCAACCAATGTACTTGTCACGTTCATCTGTGTTCCTACTGAACTGTCAAACTCAAATTGCGCAGTAGTTTCCATTAAAAATGTCGTACAAGCTGGATTTACGAGCACAAGTCGCCAACCTTTTTGGACGGCTTAGTACAAGTGAAATTTTGAGCGTGTTCAAATACGAGCGAATATCAAAATCAACAATATACCGTGTTTTGAAAGATTGTCGTGATGGTAAAGAACCGGAAAATAAAAAGAAAAGTGGTCGCCCAACAAAATTGAGTGCCAGAACAACGAAAAAACTGCTTTAAGCGGGAAAAAAAAACACAAAAAATAAAAAAAATTGGGGGGGAAAAAAAGGATGGGGGGGGTTGAAAAAAAATAAAAAATAAAAGGGGGAAAAAAAAAAAAAAAAAAAAAAAAAAAAAAAAAAAAGGGGGTGCGGGGGGGGGGTTGAGGGGATGTTGGAATCTTACTTCACGTTTTCGCGCCATGAATTGAGTGGCAACGATGGTTTCTATACTGCTAACATTAAAACAACACCAGACGATGTTAAATATGCCAGCAAATCGAAATATGAGCCAAAGGTGTTAGTGTGGGCAGCCATGTCATCGAAGGGTATCTCGGCGCCTTTGATACGCCCAAACAAGGCCAAAGCTGTCAATTCTGACGTGTATATCAGCCAATGCTTGCCGAAATTGAAGCAATTCATCAACAAATATCACGCTGACGACGAAATCATGTTTTGGCCGGATCTTGCAAGCTGTCATTACGCGAAAAAAACATTAGATTGGCTAACTGAGCAAAACATACCATTTGTACCGAAAAAGGACAATCCACCTAACGTGCCTCAGGCTCGTCCAATTGAAATTTTTTGGAGTGTTCTCAAACGTATGGTGTACGACAATGGCTGGGAAGCTAACAATGAGCAACAATTGGTTAATCGAATCTAGCGGAAGATGAAAGAAATAGACATAGACACCGTCCAGAACCTGATTCAACATGTTCGCCGTACACTGCGTAAAATCGAAGATAATGGTCCATTGAGCGTACTGTAAATATATTTTTCAACAATTTATTAATAGAATAAAATACCCTGAAGAGCATTTTAAAATCCGATTGTATGATTTCAAGTACCATGCTTTTGAATTTTTCCCAGGACTTATGTTACATATGTAAGTCATTGTTTGACTACATTCTATGCATTTCAATGAACATCCTCCATACGTCAAAAAGTGCCTACTTTTTATTCCCAAAAAATGAATAATTTTAAGTCTTTTTTTTGTTCTAGTGTGACAGAAAAAATGCATAAAAACAACGCTATCAATAAAGTGAAAATATCGATTTGCTCTAGTTCAGGCTTTGCCTGAAATAAAAAGTGAAAATAAAAAAAATGAGTTACTGCAAGCAATTAGATCATTCAGATTGATCATTAAAATGAAATGTATTTTTAAGTTTGAAATAAACTCAAATCTCTATCTATTGAGCCACCTTCTTAGACCAGTTCAGTGCCAACATGTCAAAAGTGTAGATCTGCTGTAAACAATTACTAAAACCGTCGCTTTCTCGGGAATGAAAACTTTCTCCTGCAAATCAACAATCCCAACTGCAAAGAGAAACATTTTTCTACCTTATGGTGTATTTTTTTCGTTGATTGCAAAAAAAAAGCAGATCCAATCTTTTGAGATATTGGCACTGAGTTCATCTCATTTTCATTTCATAAAGTGACTAGTTTCTATACAGAAGCACATGCTAAAAATGCATAGTTTCTAATCTCTTTCACATGCTTTCTGCGCTAGAACATGCATTCTTACAAAGTACCTTAAACTCCGGTGTCCTCCAGATTGCCCGATCAATCTTAATGAACAGTATGCGTCAGAAAATTTGGAGACTGTCACTAATACTATTTTACTACTCAAGCCGTTCAACCTTGTTTAAGAAAATTTTGCAACAGGTGTCAGTTATTGTCTACAAACAGATTGGTGAATTTGAATTTGTGGGAATTAAGGAAGATTTTGTGAAACGTGAGGACAAGAATGAAAGCCTCAGATTAATTCACGCCCAGAAGACAGTTTCGAAAGTTGCAAAATGTTCAAGAGCAACTGTATTGCGAGTCAAAGCATCAATTGTACTACCAACGATATCTAAGGATGAAATTTGTCAGAAGCAGATAATTTCCCATCAACATAAGAGGCTCTAGGGGTGGAAAGTAATTTATTGCTAGAACTAAGAGAATTGAAGAGAAAGCATTGATGGTTCCGTTTAGAGTAACGGCAGGTTATGAAAATAGAAAGATAAAAGTTGAAAACGAGCGGAGGGCTATGAAGGTAGTGTACAATCGGGCGCATAAGCTTGGTAAAAGATTATGCGCCCGATTGTATACTACCTTCATATGCCCTCCGCTCGTTTTCAACTTGTATTTTTCAATTTTCATAACTTGCCGGAACTATCAATACTTTCTCTTCAATTCTTTCCGTTCTAGCAATAAAGTGCTGTCCACTCCTAGAGCCTCTCATGTTGATGGGAAATTATCTGCTTCTGACAAATTTCGGTTCAATTCCGCCAAATTTAGATCATTCGAAAATCGTGAAGATAATCTGTTTAGCTTACCCAGAGAATTCCTGGTGTCTTAAAAGTTACGGAAATCGAAAATTTGTCGGAAGTAAACAACTATAAATTGATTGAAAATGTCGCAATTGCTTAGAAATAAATCGGTCATCCTGATGGCAACTTGGTTTTGTTGATTATCGCCGAATTAATGACAATGTCGAGTACTCTTTAAACAGACGTATCTGATTCGGTAAACAAAGAGGGGAAGTAAGATTCAAACGTAAATTTCTCAAAACTCTCAGCACCCCAACGGAAGGTAGCATCGTCATCATGTTAGGGAAATGTTGTTCCTTGTGTTAGTGGCCCTAATCTGCATTAAAGTGCTAAGGGTTTCAAGAATTTAACGATTGAATCTTACTTCCCACCTTTGTTTACAAAATCAGATACGTCTATTTGAAAAAGTACTCGAGACATGTTTGGTACATAGGCCGAATGAAGCAACTAGGCTAACATTACATCCCGTTACCGTACCTGTTTTTCTCCGCGTTTTTGAGAGCGCTTACCTCCTCTCAAATGTCTGTAAACCCTTTGCGGAGCTGATGTCCACATTCAGCCTTCTCCAAGATCTCCGGGTGGTTGTCAAGGTGTTTCCTTTGAAGAACTTATATGCTTGAATGGTATTGTACGCGATTATAGGATAGGGAAGAGAACAAAAGAAAGGAGAAATGAGAAAGGCATTGGTAATTGATAACATGCGATGCGCCTGTGAGATTATCATGGTGATATTTGACCGGTTTGACTGTTGAACCGTTTGACCGGTTGAACCGACCTCCCGGCCAAGCGATGTAGCCAATTTTCTCTCGGTCTTCCTCTTCAGCATCCTTTGGAGCTTCTTGTCGCTCAGGGTGGTCGGCCGTCCGGAACTGGCCTTTCTTTCGATGCTCTGATTGTTGTTAAATAGTGCCAAGATGTTGTAGATGCCGGAACGGGCATATCCGGCGTCCACAAAGTGCCGCACGATGTCCATTTTCAACGCGGCGGGGTGCCGTTCTTTGAACGCGCACACTTCTGAACGGAGTTGCTTCACTGTTTTTGCCATCACGGTTAGAGTTGGACTGATAGAGCTGTCAAATTTTGTCTGCTGACTCATGGGTTACTATGATTGATGCTGCATGGGTAGTTTTGTCAGTGCGGGTGAAGGTAAACCCATGAAAAATCGGCAGTTTTTGTCCATTTTTAAATGCAAACGATACGTGCTATATTTGGAAATATCGGGACAATGAACCCCCTTCTTATTTTTAAGTGTTATTTTTAGGCGGTCCGTTTGGTTCACGCACTTTTGAGCGATGATTTAGCAGCCTATTCACACATGAAACCTGCCTCGACCAAGTCGGCAGAATGCGCCCATACCCCTTTATGAACCAAAAGGACATCACTTCAAAATAAAAACACAAATGTGGTTGATGGACAATATGTCTCAATTCTGGTCCAAGGAGATGTTGCCACCTAGTTTGCCTGACAAAAATTCTCTGGATTGCAATGTATCGGCGAACATTGAAGCACCTGTATGTGAACATCGTCACTCGAACTTGAACTCTCTATGAAAAACCATAACAAGGCATTGGAGAGAAATGTCATCTGACTATATTGTCAAGGTCTTCAAAAGCTTCAGGCGTCGTCTGGGTGCGGCCATAAATGCAAATGGCAGACATATTGAGTGAAAATGAAGCGTAATCTTCAACGATCGTTGTATGTTCGCACAGATCATGTTTAAAGTTGATAATAAACATGCTAAGCTCGGACGAAATTAAAAATGTTTGAGGCTCATTATTTTCTACGGCATACTGTTAATCTATAATTACACAGAAAAAAAAGCGTTCCTAAAAATAAAAACGGACCGTGAACTAGTTCATGTTTTCAGGATTTTTCACTACAAACGTTATTTAGTTCACGATTACGTGATTCAGTTCACGGTGTATTTTTTCTTGTTTCCGAATTTATGACTGCAGTTCACGGAACTGGGCATGGATTTTTTTTCCGTGTATCGTCAATAGTTAAAGAAATCCAATCAAAATTAACTCATCTTGCATCAGTATGAAGGAAGCGGTAGACCTCGGGTGGACAGTTCACACAAAGTCCTCCGCCTTTTTCTGATTTCTCAACCGAAATTTTCTATGATTTATCATGTTTATTAATTACAAACGATTGGTTTACAAACGACAGAAAATTCTCGGGAAAAACATTTGAAAAAAGCCTATCAGCTCTTGTAGACGAAAGTTGGTATAACATGGTAAAACCTTTCCTTGCAAAACATCAACAAAATTCAGCAAATGTTTCACCTTACCGATGATACTGCTGGTTTGCGTGGTTTTGTGTCTACCAGTGTTGACCTGCCATTTTCAAATATTGCCACATAATTCTAAAATGATTCAAATTAGAGTCTTTCCTACAAGCACAGCTAGTGAAGATAACAGTAGCTAATGCAGATAATTCGTATTTGGAGAGATTACAGCTAATAACTGTCGGGTGACGCCATTTTATATATTTTAATCGGATTTCTCCACACTACTCAGATGGAGGAAAGGGATTAAAAAAAAAAAAAAAAAAATCATATATAAAAAAACACAAAAAAAATTTTCCCCAATAATAGGAAAAAAAATTTTAAAAAAACAAAACAACCAAGCAATGTTCTTCAAAAAACACATTAAATTCGAATGTCTTATTACTGATGTTTTGATTTGGTACCAAAAACCGTAGTGATTAAAAGCAAAATAAACTTTGTAAACCTAGATAAGAGAAGAAAATTAATGATCAATGAGAATGAATACAGGACATACCATTCGATATCGTCCCTTTACCTACAATAACGAATGATTATGCGACTATGAATCAAATCTTCGAAGGTTATCCCCCTCGCATTTTTCTTAAATTTGAGAATTAATTAGGCGAGGTACCGTTCGCTTGCTGATTACTGCATCAGTAATAATCATAGTTGAGGTTCATACTTCAAATGTTTGATGACCTTATATTGTCTACGACTACGATTATCGAACATGTGTAGATAGTTTTCCAAGATGCTCATAATAATAAGTTATCGATATTCTAGCAACAATTTTCTAATAACTTCCCCTTTCATTTTAGAACATGAACCTGCACCGAGAAGTGGAACAGCTGAAACAGGAAAACATGGAACTTCGTGCCCGTTTATCAAAGTACCAAGAGGTATAATCTTAACTCAACGTCATCCCTAGTTTAATCGTACCACGTCCACCATTACCACCACCACCACAACCAACATCCAACAAAAAAAAAATGGAAAAAAGGCAAAACCGTCAACAAAAGTAGCAACAAAAATAAAACCGCTGAAAAGCATCAAGAAACCTAAGTTTACCATCACAAAAGTCATCACAACCAACACCACCACCACCACCAGTAGCAGTAGAGGCAGTAGTAGCAGTAGCAGTAGCGATAGCAGTGAACAATAGACAACAGCAACGATTTACAAGGCAACTCCAAGCAGCTACACTAGATTGGGCGGCAGCGCTTCAAAGACGACGTGGAATGCGAGAATGAGAGAAAGTGAGAACGAGCGAATTTGAGAGTGAAGTTTTAGTGAAATTCTTTCAATAAGGCAAACAAATTAGCAGCATCAACCCGAACTAACAGCCGGCAACAGCGCGAGCAGCATCGTTACCAAAAAATGAACGAAAAGAGAAGGAAAGCTAGGATAATGTACAGAACAAACAAGCAAATAAGCAGAAACACAAAAAAAATGCTGGCTTAACCAATTTAAGTAGAGTTGGCAGCAGAACAATGGCAGTAGTAGCTGAAGCAAAAACCACATAAACTGAGATATGAATGCATGAAATTTATTAAAATACATCACACATTAACAAAGACACACACACACACACACATATATAAACACGCAGCTAAGGACAAAAAAGTCACGAAGAAACCCCTCCCCCTCCCGTCATAGGACAGCGCGACATCGCGCGAAGCCTGCAGCGTCCCTGCATGTTGGATTTTTTTTTTGTTGTTGAATATTTATAGAAAGCATTAACGTTAACCGATTAGAGAAATTTTTGTAAACAGGTGATTCCCTGGTTTGGCAACTCGCTCGTACTATTTTGTTTTGTTCTCTCGATTAGTCAAATGTGTTAGGTTTGTTTTCGATAATCATCAGATCAAAATTCTCCTTGGTTTCGTTTCTCTGGAGTGGTATAGAGCTATTTAATTTTACTCAGACATAAGCAAGTACACACCAGCGAAAGAACAGAATTGTTAAGAGTGACGAATAGTTTTTTTTTTTTTTTTAATTTTTAAGTGTGAGCGCGTGTGAATGTGCGAAATCTAGCGCGGGCTAAGGATTTGCTTGATATAGTAATAGCTGTACAGTTTTGAAAGAGTTTTCCCTTTTTTCTTGAGGGAAATAAAAGAGTTTTGTTTGTTTTACCTTTTTAATTAGACTTAATAGGTCTACGGAATGTAAGTAGCAGTTAATGGAAGAATAAAATAACAATGAAAACAAAATATATTTCACAAACATCCCGGGAAGTTTGCAATCGATCAAATAACGTACTGTTTAGTGTTTCTTATTTTTCTGACGTTTGTTTTGAATCAGGCTTCAGGTGCTGGCTGGCAGGTGGCAGTGCAATCGTTGAGACAAATTGAGCTCGTTGCCATGCGTTACGCGCTTTTGTTCAGCGCAATTCTCCTTCCATCTGTTCTTGGAAATGTTGTCCATGCTGTCAAACCGATACGATAAAGTTGAGGCAGGGCTGTGAACTTAATCAATTCAACTTAAATCTTTTTTATCACTTCCGAGGTTTTATAAATTCGTAAATGGTGACCTGCAACCATCCTCAAACAAAGCTGCTCTTAAGCTACTAGAACCGAACCCGATGAGGTGGAATTTGTTGTGAAATTATTTTGCTTGCCAAGTCAGTTTATTTTGAGCTCGAGAAAAAAAAAGGCGGAAAAATGGGAAAATCCTGTAAAAAGTTACTTTAATCATGCAAACATGTAATTCATTGAAATTATATATGTAAATAAACCTTAGTCATAAGCATATAAAGGAAAGAAGGAAACAGAGAAACGAAAGTATATTTACACAAACAGATTTGCTTGGAAGAAATTTGACTCTCCCCTGAATACATTTTAAACAAAGTTTACAAGCATAGCTGTAATACGGCGTTGAAGCTAGCGAGCGGAAAAATTTTAAAAAAAATATCGCTGTTGTTAAATTAAGTTATCCTCCTCCCAAATCACTTAACCAGAAGATTTTTGTTCCGAAACTTCTGTCAGCCACCGGCTAGAGGTTTCTTAATTCGTTCCCGCTGCCATCTTCCAGCCCGGGAAGACCTTCATCCTGCCTAGAGCCATGCAGCGGCAGCAGCCTTCAACATTTAGTCACCACAATTCTCAAAACAAAAACCCCGAAATGTGCGAGCAATCCAACACATAAACATAATTTTCACTAAGCCTCACAAAACCACTCAGAGTAGAATGTGCGAAATGTTAGTGATTCAGAATAAGATTAGCCAAGGCCGCGCGCGCGTAGGAAGCGAGTTGAACAAAACAAACAGTGGAAGAAGCAAACCGAGTAAATCGTTAATTAATTGAATGATTATTAAGCAAACAAGCAAAACACATTAGTCTGATTCAAAAACCGTAGTGATAGTACTAAGATTGAATAAAAAAAAATACAATGAATGAAAACACGATTGTTATTGATATTGAGATAAGAGAAAAAACAAGGCAAAAACAATATTATTAGTGATTAATGAACAAAGAAGAGGAAGAAACCTAATCAAAACAAACGACTTGATTGTGAAACAAGTGCAGAGAACCCCACTCAAAACCTGTGTAAAAAGTATATTACTACAAGCGATACGAGTTAGGAGAGAGAGAGATAATCCCGCAGTCCTTATTTTTAATTTTGTTTTTCCTTATTGTTTCTGGGTGGCAGCAAAATTGTTGGTTGAGTCGAAACCCACTCCTGTCAAAAACTCACTTCGTAGACTTGTTAAAGGAAATGATGTTACCGGTAAAATTTACCCCGTAGTTTGTATAGTAGCCAAGTCAGGCAGGACCCCATTTAATCACATGAGTTTACAATCCTAAGAAACGGCAGAGTAAATGTAAAATTAGGGCCGATGGAATCGCGATTCCGTCGATTTGAATAACGTCTAATCTCCCGACGTACATTGAGTTTTTGTTTGTATTCGTTATTCTTGTTTGGAAGGAGCAAATCGCAAAACACAGTGAAGAAGAAAATTTAGCAAACTTGCACCTAGTTATCCGAACACCCACACTTACTCAAACACTTAAAAAAAACACACAAACACACACAAACATTCGAATGGAACCACATAAACACTCCTACTGTTTCACGCTTCAATCAAACTGTTTTCAAGGAATCAAGCAAAGTTTCTTCTTTTTCCTCTTCCCGGAAAACAATTCGTTTGTTTTTCTCTTCTTCTACCTTCATTATCTTGATTATTGGCTAGTAGTAACGATTAGGTGTTGAGTTTCGTTTTTAGTAAGAAGAAAACTGAGCAAAATCGCAAACTAATAAAAAAAAGCATCACATTTACGTCTGTTTTTTGTTTATTTCTTATTTAACCTGTTTCTTCTTCCGCGCATTCAATAGTGTTCTATTTCTTTTGCCTTATTCAATCTACAATTTCTGCCCGAAGCTTTCTTCGCAACGTTTTCTTGTTCTATTCATTTTTTTCTTTCTACTTACACAAAAACGTAATTTTCAAGATGGTTGTTTTTAGTTTCACAGCGAATGAGTACCTTAAAAACTGAAATACACTTGATTTTTTCGAACCAATTTAGAGCAGGACCGAGAAAATTTGATAACTCCCGAATGCTGATTATGTAAAGTAGTAATTCGTCTTTCGAGCATAACAAAACAAAGCAATGAATACGATGAAATAGAGGAAATTTGTTTCTTGTTATCATTATTATTATAATATTATAATTTTTTTTTCTCTGTGAAGTAATACCACAAACAATTACTTTATTGCTATTATTTTTCTTTTTTTGAAAATAAAAACGTAAAACAATAAGTTAAGTTGGCCGGTTTTCGTTGCGTTCGTTATTTCTTTATTCCTACGGTAGGTTTAAGTTATCTTTTCGAAACTGTCCATTTTGTAGCTTGACTTACCTTTCTTTAGTATACGCTTTCAATTGTTGCACCCTACTTTGACTTATGTGCGTCTTTAAGCTCAATGTATTGTACCGCTACAGCTATATTTGTAAAAAAAAATGATGTTCAAATTGATGAACACTCCATCTACTTACCAACTTATACCGATTCAATGTCCATAGGACCGCCCCTGCGTCAAAATAATTAGCCACGAACCTTGGTTGAAGACTCCTCCCTAGCAACAACACTATTTCAAATCGGTTTGGTTTACTTCTATGTAACTTGACTTGACTTCCTGCTAGAATCATTTATGACAACTGCCCAACAAACATCGGTGTTGAATTAGAGCTTTTTCAAACAAATTTGGAGAAGCTATTCAGCCATTCTAGAAGAAACAGCTGAATAGCTTCTCCAAATTTGCTTGAAATGCTCTAATTCAACACCGATGTTTGTAGGGTGTGCGTCACTTGGGCAGCTCCTCAAAGGTCACAAACTTACGAAATTTTCTAACCCTCTGGTTCTCTTTTATGTTCTAGAAATTTGGTAGGAAGGGGAAGCCGGGAGGTGTTTTTGGGGCGGGGGGGGGGGGGGGGGGGGTCTTTTTTTTTTGTTTAGCTTTTTTAGCTTAAATTGTCTTTATTTCCGTGGAATTTGTTTTTTACAAATGATTTACAGAGGGGCCCGTCAGCTTTAGTTTCAACCTAATCTAATTGATTTTTTTTGGTTAATTGGATAATATGTTTTCCCTCAAGAGGGAACGTTTAGTTTTAGATTAAGAAAAAAATTGATAACCTACCTAACTACTTTTTACAAACTTAAAACTAACGTGTAAGATCACGAATGATCTGGCACAGGACTCTCTGAACCTAGCCAGGGTTGATGTTTTCCGTTCTTCCAACACCTGAAGACCAGCCAGGCGATGGATCTCGGAGTTTCTAGTCCTCGGGGGACTGTTCGGAATCATTCTTAGGAGATTATTCTGAATGATCTGCAGTCTTGCATGGGGGACTTGGCGCATGACTCCCAGACTGGCAAAGCGTATTCAATCACCGGTAGGATGATTTGCTTGTGGATAGCAAGCCTATTTTTAAGGGAAAGGGAGGACCTTCTGTTGATGAGAGGGTATAGGCATCTCTTAAGGATGGAGCACTTTGTGGATATTTTGTTTACGTGGGATCTAAACAGTAATTTGCTATCAAGGGTGAGACCGAGATAAACTACTTCACTCGACCAGTCGATGGGAGTACTACCGAACTGGACTTTCACATTACCAGCCAGAGCAAGCCGATGTGATTTTGAGTGTGGGAACAGAATAGGCTGCATTGATACAAATCTTCCAGCTGTTGAAGTAGTCGGACAGAACATCCAGGCCTTCCTGAAATTAACGTCTCAGAGCTCGAATCACTCGACCCTTGTAGATGATGGCAGTGTCATCTGCGAACATAGACAAAATACCACCACCTGGTAGGAGAGGAGCATCTGACGTGAAGATGTTGAACAATATGGGACCTAGGAGGCTCCCCTGGGGGACCCCAGCGTCAACATTGAACGCATCGGAATAGGAACCACTCAGGAAGACCTGGAATTGTCTATCCGCTAAGTAGTTTTTAATGATTTTCACGAGGAAGATCGGGAAGTTGAATCGATGCAGCTTATACACAACGTCTTTTCGACATCCAACAATGCCATGGCAGATTTTTTTGAAACGGACTTGTTCCGCTTGAAGATGTTAGTAACCTGACAACTGGTGGACTGTGGAATAACCTCTCCTAAATCCGAACTGCTCTGGGAGGAATATGTTATTCTGGTTTGAGGATTCCAGCAAACGGCTGAGGATCAGCTTTTAGAATTTCGTTTCGTTTAGAGTTTCGAGATGGAGGATAATAAGCTGGTGGGGCGATAGCTTTCTGAACTGGTGGGATCTTTGCCAGGTTTATGGATTGGGATAACTTTAGCTAACTTCCAATTTTAAGTTTTTCAACGCAAGGTTGAGTACTTCGTCGACACCGGCGGCCTTCATGTTTTTGGTTGATTTGATGGCTGCTATCACCTCATCAGCAGTTATTCTTATCTCATCAGGAACAACTATGGGAGATTCAGCGACTCTAGACATTGCCTCCAGAACGGCAGGCTCATGGCACGACCTAGTTTATGGGAATCCACAAAGTGCTGGCCCAGTGCATTGGCTTTTTCAACAGGTGTTAGTAATAGCGAAGGGTCTGTATTTTGATCGGGAGAGGAAAGGGGAGGTATAGGTCTCGGCTTATTTTTAAGGATTTTAGTCATCTTCCAGAATGGCTTTGCATAGTCAGGGAATGAGCCAAGATGGTTAGCAAATTCTCGATTTCTTTGATCCATCAACCTGGCTTGGATGATTTTTTTAAGATGATTAATGTTGGTGGGGGAGGCCAGAACGTTGGTATTGGCGTCGAATAATAATACGGTGTCAAATGAGATGTTTGGTAGATCTGTCTAGGTTCAGAGAGTTACTCACCAATCTGGAAGCTGGTGCGTGTTGATCCTGGGCCTGGGATATCGCCTTGTCGATTTGCTGCAGGCACTGGTTGATGTCTTCACATGACTCCGGCTGAGAGCCGTAGTCAACAAATGAGTCGACGCACTGCTGAAATCGCGCCCAATCAGCACGATGGAAGTTGCGCCGGAACGCTTGAAAACGGTTGACAGAGGAACCTACTTCGGTCACCACCAGATAGTGGTCCGAGCTGAGTTCCTGATGGACGACAGGATCGGAGATGTTCGTCATGTTGGTCAGGAAGATATCGATGATAGCATGAGCACCGGAACGGCTCAAACGGGTGGGAGAATCCGGGCTCAGGATGGTGTAGTGTCCTTTCTCGAAGCCTTGCTGGACGATGGTACCATTGGGGTTTCTTCGGGTGTTACCCCAGGCCTGGTGCTTCGCGTTTAGGTCACCGGCGATAATGAATTGCCCCCGCCGCCGAGTTAGCTTGATGATATCTTGCCGTAGAGCCTCTGCCGAGCCGTCGCTGGTGTTTGTTTGCTTGGGGCAGTAGGCCGCGATGATGGTGATTGGGCCGGCGGGAGTGTCCACTTCAACTCCTATAGCTTCGATGACATTAAGCCCGAAACTGGGCAGCAAACGGCAGCTGATGTTGAGCCGTAGAGCGATGGCCACTCCTCCTCTCCCTGAGTAGGTTCGATCCAGCCTTACAATCCGAAAGTCGGGGATATAGAGATTCACCTCAGGCTTGAGGTGCGTCTCTGTGATTGTGGCGATGCCGATATCCTTATCTGCCCGTCAGTTCGTTATCGAGAATCATTTTAACCAGAGGACTGAAAAGAGCGTTAGTAAGAATTCAAGATAAGCCTGCCACTTTTGGTGTGGCGCTAGTGACGACCTTTAACATTTTAAGCTCGGTTCACAATGGATTATATTTCTTTACAATATTACTTCTACCAAACCACTAGTATCAGTAATTTAGATAAAACATTTTAATACCTGGCTGATAAACAAAGAAAAATTACTATCGTTGGGATAACTACTGCACTAAGTACAACACGGAAGATTTTTCTCTCGAATCAAATTAACGTCAAAACACGACAACTTCCGCCGCGAATATTGTGTTTGCTGCATATAGCCTTCAAGAAAACCGAGCTGTCAAATTAGCATCACTCGCAGCACCCAGCGCACGAACGTTGAGTGAAGGGAGGTTCTCCAGCAACTGATAAAATTTGTGGTCTGCTCCTCGTTTCAACTTCCATCTGCACTACATCGTTGGGCACCAAGGTCGAGTTGGTCCTACACGAGCTTCATAAACCACGTAGACTTTTCTGGGGGGGGGGGGGGGGGGTATACCGCAGTCTACGCTCCATGCAAAATTTCAAAAAAATGTATGGAGAAAACTCTGCGAGGGGGGAGGGGGGTCTGAGATTTTCAAAATTGAGTCTACGTGGCTTATGAACAGGCCCTTACCGCTCAAATGAGTGTCTTGTAGATGGCCATCTTCGGCGAATTTTGTTCAATCTTTGCGTTCTATAGAGTCCAACGTACACAGAAAGAAAATCTGAATTTTGATTGTGATGTAGATTTAATTTAAATTTGATGGCAATTTGTATTTCCTTTCTCACAAAGCAGCAACTTGCATGAAATTGTTGTAATAAAGACGAACTTTTGCAAACAACATTATCGGCAATGTATGGAATGTCCCAGAACTTTACACGATCTTTAATGTTAATTTGTGTGTTTCATGACGCTCCATTTATATGCATGGTATTAAACAGAAATTCACACTACTTTTTCGAGCTGTGTAGGCACGGTTGCGCCTCTGTATCTCTCTGCTGGTGTCGTTATCGGTGGTCACTAATGAGCTTAGTTACACGTTACCGTCGATCTGAACTTGTGATGGGAGGGTAACTCACCATTTTTTTGCGCATTATTTACAAGCCCAATCCTACTTGCTTCAGCCTTACATAGTTTGAAAGAAACGTGTGATTTTCAGCGTTATCTAATGTACATGTATGAAATGCTAAATTTGGCATAAATTCGTGGGATAAAGCATGTCCGGAAATAAATTTTGTATCATCACACGAACTTAATAGGTTTAACGGAACTCCAAACATATCTGTTTCACAATATGAATTTTCCTCAAGTATGTTCCTTTACCCTTTTGCAATAATAGATTTAAATTTCATCCACGCCCAAACTTTTGGACCTTTGGCTTGATTCCTGTCATCAATGTTTGGACAAGCTTCTCGCATCTGGTTTTGTAAGCTTTTGTCCACGTCTGCTGAAGTTTTGAACCGATTTTGACTCTCTTCCCATTTTCCGACCATCAGCTTTCATTCTTGCCAAAGATTTCTCAATCGATCGGAGCTCTGAAAAGTTTAGAGGATGAATGTCACCAGGTACCACACTGAAATTATTTTCCTCGTGCCATTTCTTCGTCACTGTTGAGTAGTGGCAAGATCAGAGATGGTAAATGCATATGGTTTTGCAAAACAGTCACCTATTGCGAAATTTGAGGCCCGCACACCACCAACAGTTTATGTGTACAATTTTAGTGAACGCTGGGGATAGAAAAGGGCAAGAGAAAAATTTCGCCCTATTTCTGCTGACAGTTAAAAACAGTTTAGGAATGGCATGTGGCTGTATTTGATAGCTTAATTGAAAACGCACTTATTTGGTAATCTTTGGTTGTGAGTTGTTAGTATCCATTCTTATAATGTGATTCCATATACAAGGTGGCTACAGACTCGGGAAAATCGGGAAATATACGGGAAAAAGTCGGGAATTTTAAAATCCATCGGGAATCTTTGTCTTATGGCCGGAACCATGCTCACACCTTTTTCCAATACATGATTTGAACATGGATTTGATCACCATCTATTAACTTTTGGTAACGACAAGTGCGCGATCGCCAACTTATTCAACAAATTATAAAGAGCAGTATCCATGGTCTAGCGCAGATCCAAAGGCTTAGCACACTGCAAGTGGTGCAAACGTAGTTTCAAAATTAATTCTATGGGCCGAGTTGCCTTCGTCAGGTCCAAATTAGTATTTTTTCCACCACGAAGACACCAACCAACGATGGTAATTTTCGCCATAAAATCAAGTGTTATTCAACAGTTGTACCTGCAACGCTCGAGCAGAAAGAACAGCAAAGGAACTTGATAGCCGTCCTCTGAATATAATTGATTCAGTTTTTCTTGTTCCATTTGCACTGAATAACCTGCCCAAATAGGGTGTCCCAGAAAGTCTAAGAACGATTATGATGCGCCACTGTTGCTTCCACATGACGTTTGAATAGCTGATCATTATTGTGTATCACTGTTTACATTTCAATCTATAACTCTGTGAGTCTCATGTGCCGGTACATTTACTTTTCGTGAAAATGCTAAGCATTCCCCCGTCAAAGTGCAAACAGATCGTGCACACATGGTGCACTTTTCCCAACGTTTCGCTGAGTCAGTTGCGAAAATGAAAGGTGTGAGCATCGGAGCAGTTCGTAACGCGATTTGGATGTATGATGAGGAGTCTTCCTTTCAAGAAAAGTCAAAATCAGGACGTAAACCGGGCCCTATGGACCAAAACCTGGACCGGAAAATCACGCAAGCTTTCACAAAAAGGGAAAATCACGCAAGCCTTCGCAAAAGGGTTCTTCCGTTCGCGATGTGGCCAAAAAGCTGGGAACTTCGGAAAGTAACGTCGACCGAACAAAGCCACGAAATGGACTAAAGACTTTCAACAATCAAGTAGCCAAAACAAAGTGAAAAACAAGCAGCGTCTGTCAAACCAAGGGCCCGTAAATCATACGATAAACAGCTTTGTAGAAAATCGGCATGAATAAGGATGATGAATCCTACGTGAAATTTGATTATAAGACCAGGCGAAAAATTCTGTTAAAAAAAAACAATTTATGGAAGTGTGAGTGTGGAATGCTTTTAAATCCATTTGTTACAACCGGTACAATGACTGCTGATGTTTACGTTTGGGGATGCTTGGAGCGGCGCCAACTCCCCATGATCCGGAAACATAATAATCCAGGATTGTTTTGGCCGGATTTGGCATCAGTGCATTACGCGAAGGACACGGTAGCCTTGTACAAAGCCAACGGTGTCAAATTCGTACCCAAGGAGATGAATCTTCCATACTGTCCCCAGGCTAGACAATTGAAACTTTTTGGGCTCTGACTAAGGCATAGGGTATGTGTCCCTTTGGCTCAGCCTATTATGCAACGATCGATTAGATTTTTTATTGTAACTCATAAAGTTTTAAAGCTGTAAGCGAGATTCAACTAGTTATACACTTTCTAAGATAAGTTTGATAAGACATTTGTTAGCTTGTATCACAAAAAGTTACACATGTTAAGGCAGCGGATTCCATCAAAACTTTTGAAAGTTTGGGAAAAAAGGATCAAAAATAATTGGCAAACAGTCTGTGCAATGAGCAGTGTTAGATTCAAATTTCGCTCTTTTTCGTACGATTAAATGGATCTCGAAAATGTCACGTTAAAGAAGAATATTGTAGAGAACATGAAAGTGCATCAAAACTAATTTTACTTAAAACCCGAGCTCATATTATTATTTACAAATCGTGCTAAGACTTCCTGGAAAACCTATAAAACTCCGCTGTGTTTTAATTGCTTAACCATCAACTCGATGTAAACTTGTTGGAACTCGTCATTGTAGATGCATGAACCGAAAGTTTTGCACCCTGTATCGGGGTCATGATTTGAATTTCACACCGAGTATAGTCTGCATCATTTTGTACACGAAACCCGCAAACGCCTTATTTTTTTGGTTCGATGTTTATGCTTCTAGAAACTTGAAAGATCAATGACTATTATATAGCGATTTTTGTTCTTATTTGCAAAATGCGAGATAGGTTTTGCAATACATAAGAAGCCCGATTTGCAGCTGTTATCCGTCATTTTGCCTAATTGAAAAAAGTCAGAAGAATTCCAGATTAAACAATTTCCTCAAAAACTTCAAAAATATCTAAAAATCCCAGTGGGGAAAATTAGGCAAAAATGAAGGAGAAATGCGGGAAAAATGCAGGAATTTTTAAATTAAGATTGTGTGGCCACCCTGCATATAATAAACATCATATGTATGCTGTAATAAGCCATCAATCAACGAAATTCTGAGCGACCTAAATCTATGTCGCAACATTTTTTAAAACCATCGGCTGGTGGCAGCAGAAATGTTTCGTCGCCTGTAGAAAACGGTACAGGAATGTCATGAGATTTTCTCCCACGACGGTTCTTTTTTGCGTTGCGTTTTGCGTTCAATTTGGTAGCAAAAAAAATGTAAAATGCCATAATGTAAATATCAATCAAATACAGTGCATACACCACCACGGGGCAAGGTGTCAAATCGGACCAAAACAGGGTGTTTTGAGAATACTGCTTGAGAAGTTGCAATGGTCGTTTTTGAAGGCACTCTTTGATGTACAGTCAGTCTCAAAATTGAGCGTACATGCGTTCTCCAAGTTTTTTAGGGTTATAATTGAATAAAAGCATACAACTTGTACACATGGTGGGAACAATCTTTTTCTCTTGTATTTAATGCTTGCAAGAAACAAAATCAACAACAAATTTATTCGTAATTAACTGAAATAGGTAAAAATCGCTCATTCGGATGTTACAAAATCGAGCGTACAGTACATGATGATCATACAAAATGAGTTTAAACAATGTCGCAAGTCGTTGAAATTCGTTTTTTAGTATTTCGTATGACCACCTTTGGCATCCAGAACAGCTTTCAAGGGTCACGGCATCGATTCCACCAGCTTCCTGTTCTCCGTTGCTGGAATACTATTCCAAATCTCCTGAATTGCCAGTTTGAGCTCCTTTTTGTTTGTTGCTTTTGATTTATTGGTGTTATTCAATCGGTGCCTAACCTCCTACCACAAGTGCTCAATGGGGTTCAAATCCGGGCTCTGCGTTCTCCGGGGTTCTCAGTGGCTTAGGAACATTGTAAAGTAACCACTCTCGTACAACGTGCGACGTGTGTTTTGGATCATTGTCCTGCTGAAAGTAATAATCACGTGGCAGTTGCAATTTTTCTAGCACCCACACCACTGGTCGCAATTGAACCCCACAGCATGACGCTGCCTCCTCCGTGTTTGACAGTAGGGCTTAACTGCTTGACCTCCAACGACGAATTTGGTTCTCTCCAAACCATCTGTCTTCCATCGGATCCAAATAGATTAATTTTCGTCTCGTCAGTAAGAACCACCTTGTTCCAAAACTCCAAAGGCTTGTCAATTTGCTCCTTCGCAAAAGCCAGTCGCTTCCTAATGTTTGCTTTTGAAAGAAGAGGCTTCTTCCGAGCAACCCGTCCCCTCAGATTGTGTCTGTGAGCCACACACCGGATGGTTTGAGCACTGACGGATCTCCCGATATTGTCAGCGACCACGTTGACTAATTTCGGAATACTTGTCTCAGGTTCTTTTCTTATTGTTCGCCCGATTCCTCGTTCGTCAGCAGCGGTCCAGATCCGGCCTTTTCGGACTCTGCCTGAGCGGTTCTTGAAAGTTCCCTCGAATTTCATCTTGTTTACGATTTTCTACCCTTCATAATCTGTGGAATGTGTTCTTCCAATGGCAGCCGTTATTTCTCGCAACTATTTTCCACGAAGGCACATTCTGGTCACCATTTTGATCCAAACACAATAAACGTCCAGACGAAAATAACTAAGATCGCTGCCAATGCCTCTGAGAGTTGTTGACAGTATGCACTGCTAGAAAAAAACACTTTAAATTGCCAATATTGTGTTTATAAAATGAATTGGTTTGAAAATAGTAAAGGTGTACGCTAAATTTTGTAACATCAAAAATGTTTCATTTTCGATTAAAATTTTGTAGAAATCCTTCTCAATATTATGTTAAGCAATAATAGAATTGAACTACAACAGAAATCATATTTTTGTAAAGTATTATCCCTCCCAAAATAATCGAAAAGTTCTTCACGTCATGGGTGTTCGCTCAATTTTGAGACTGACTGTATATTTCACTGTTGGAATTCCTGCTTGAGATGAATGGTTGGCTGATTCTACCACACGTACAGATGGCTTGTCAAACGAGACATTTTTTCGGAAAATTTTCTATCTTGTGTTCTTTAAACATATACTCTAGGCTTCCTTTGTCCTTCGTTGTGAAGAATTTATTACCAGGGATTTGTGAAAAGTCAGCCTTCACGAATGTTTCATCGTCCTGTACACTGCAACCTGTATGTTTGGTTAACAACGAATCATGTAGCTTTCCTCAGCCCACATCTCACTTTATTGTCCTACACAGTAGATTTAGCTACATCCACTTTTTTGGCAACATCTCTAACCGACGTGTTGGGCTTCCTCTGGTATACTTTCACCACTTGTTTCTCATCTAATTTGTTGCGTGTTCCCTTTTCCTACTGCCTGGTTGCCCAAGTAACATTGCCTCAACCATCCAGCTTTTTTAAGTTCTATTTAGGTTTTATGAAAGAGGTGCCCAAAGGTTTCATATTTTAGTCAACTTGTTTACAACGATCTTAAAACCTTGTTCTCTCAAATTCCATTTACTCCTATCAAAGGTTTTATTTCGACTTAATGAACTCGTAAAATGCTGTTTTGAAATGCCATTTTAGGACTCATTCATATTATCTTATTATGGTCATACATTTTACTAATCATGTTTTTGTTGTTGCATGGATGGAGCACGTAATCAATTATAACGTTTGAAATGGAAATATCCTTCTTATCAACATGCAACCCTAGGAGTGGACAGCAATTTCTGCAAGAACCAAAGATGTGAAGAGAAAGTTTTGATAGGCTCTAAGACCAACCGCACCAATACGATAATATTGGTAAATTGTTACCCTGTTTGACAACTCGACACCACACCGGTGGTTGGTAAACGGGTTGGAAAATGACAATTTGCTCGCTCGGTGAGCAGCCGGTTCATAAATTTGACAACCCGACCCAACCGAACCGAACGTTGCTATTTGAAGAAAAGTAATCAAAACATTCCGATTTGTTTTCAAAATTTTATTTGCTAATTTAACATTTATTGTGATATGTTGTGAATGAATTAGTGCATCAAAACCCCGTGGAAGGAATTAGACGCAACAAGAGAACGAATTGCTTTGCAGAGCTTGGCTGAATGTTTCCCAAGATCCAATCTTTGGGATAAACCAGAACGTCGAAACCCGTACGGAAGAGTATTTAGACTATTCACTGCACGAAATATTTAGCGAAACGAAACCGGTGCGAGAATAAATTTGAGTCTTATTGTGCTACTTTTTTATGAACGACCGGTGTGAAAGAGGGTGGCTAAATCAAAATAGGAACGCTTTCAGTCGTCAAAATATTACCCAGATACGAACCCATCGGTGGGGATGGTCTAAGAGCACGGCAGGCTGGGAAATTGGCATGTTTGAAAGGCGGCATACGATCGAACTCTCAATGGTGCGGAGTTGGCAAGGGGAAGGGTACCCCCTTGACAGGCAAAAGAGTGCGCGCTTGATCGTGCTCATATACTGCCAATGGCACAGAACAGTTCTAGCGATGTGAAATTTCTGTTTACATTTCCTAAAGACTACATGTGACAGAAATCAATTTCCAATTAGAGGTTTTGAAAGACACAGCACTAATTATTATGGTCAGTTTAACAAGCATTTTAAAACCATTTTGCCTCCAGTAAATGCATTCAATGGCAAATTGGCATTGAGGGGTTTCAAACGGTAAAAAACATGACCAAATAGCTTTATAGTAGTCATTGCGAAGATAACTTGGCTTTTTGGCAAAACTGTGATTTTTTCCAATCACAAATCCAATGTGGAAAAATAAATGCACCAATTTTTAATTTTATGCAAATGAACTGTTGATCGGAGACCAATTTCGGCTTTCTTTAAGATAACCTTCATTGAATTCCATCTATTTTCAGGAAAGTCATGATTAATTTATCGAATGTTTTTCCCAAGTAAAATTCGTACTACCTTTTAGCTTTTGTTCTAAATTATAAGGGCTTTATTGCTGCAATACTCGTGCTCTTTTGTTCAAAAGTGGCTTTCAATGATGCGAAAGATGTATATTTAATTATTTTGCTTTTGGCTGTTATAAACCCTTTCTAGCAGATATGTGATGTCAAAAACAGTCAGCTTTTAAAAATAGTTGACGAGGAAATCTATTCCCTCATAAAACCGTTCAGTAAGTCAATAATAAAGCTCATTCATATTTGTTAAACAGAGTCATGATAAAACATTTCATAAGCACGCTTTATAATTATAGAAACCATCACTAAACAATTGGCTTCTGACGAGAGCATACAGCATATATTGTAGCATTTTGAACTACATAAAGTGTATGATAAGATGCTCTACCATTGTTGTCAAAATATAATAAAACAAAGATGGATTAGCAACAAACTTAAAAAAGTGAAAACAAGCGGCACGTATAAGCGAAAAATTAAGCAAAACTTCTTGAATAGCGATTTTCCAACTACCCATCAACTAAGTTCGATGAAAAAACCACAACATCAGTCTGTTTCGTCGTCGCACCGTTCCACCTCCAGCAGAGCCACTCGGAGCCGTTGGATCATTGGAATTTAAAGTTATCGGATAAGCTATTCTTTCGGAAAAGTCGGTTACGGACCACGATGATTTTATCATTCATCAATATCGTTACAAGTACGGTTACAAGAATGAACAAGAACATAATTTTAAAAATGAAGACGAAGAACATGATTTTTCTAGTGAAGAAAATGAAATGTTGAATAACATCAATTTGGGCTGTTACTTTTAATATAAAACACAACACACTGAAAGCATTATTGAGCATTCTTTACACGCGTCTTTCTAATGTTCTGCATCAAGATTCTCGCACTCTTGTGAAAACTCCACAGAATTTATCAATCCAAAGCATCGCTGAAGATAAATTCTGGCATAATGGTCTCAAATTCAGTATTGAGAAAGTTTGTTCAGATGATCCAGGTGGAATAATCGTGAGGCATGTTTCGCCTCGTTCAATTGTCTGTACTATTGTGTACGGCATTGCTTTCCCGTTCTCTTTCGAATAAATTTCCTTCCTGCGAGCTATTTTTTTATGTAGCTTGAACTGTCAAAACTCTTTTCTAGCAGCAGCTTGGTTACCATATAAGCTGTTTGACAGCTAAACGGTCTTGTGTGTAGCAAAATAACTTTGCCAAGAAACAGTTAAGCCTCAAAATTATTTTCAAATGGCCACAGCTGTCAAACTTCACTGTGAAATCGAGGTTGTTTTTTGTTATTCTGCTTTGTTCGACTCTCTGCTCTTCTGATTCATTTAGCAGTAAAAAAATCAGTTGGGTTGTGTATAACACACGACCGGTTGACGTAGACTACGTCAAATCGTTTGATTAGTTTTGTTGGTTTCGTAAGGAAACATTACAACGCAGGCACTGTTCTAAGGGTTATCATTAGTAAATGAGTAAGTATGTTAGAACATATGATTCGCTTCTTTAAAAATTTTTGGTGGCCCTGGAAATGGCCGTTTGGTTTGAATGTTGGTATGATGAAAGGGCAACAGTTGTGCTGGCTGTAGTGATAGTGTTGATATGATCGACCGGCTGGAGACCATTATCCTTATCGCGTTATGGATTGTTCAGGATTAAGGATATTTTTGTTAGTTGACAGTCGCGAACTTCAACTGATTGAAGCCAATATTTCGAAAATCTATGGAGAAATGTTTGTTTCAGTTATTTTCAAATTTTCATTTGACCCCTACCCTTGTCGTGAGGCGTAATCTGATCAAAATATTGTGGGTATGGTCCTAATAGCTCGTTAGATCAGCTGTATGTTCGAAAATTACATAGTACACTCTTTAAAAAAGAATAAATGGTCTCAACGCGCTTCCGAAATTTGCGCATACGGTAGGCATCAAAACGATTAGGTATTGCACTAATTCTCACTTTCACAGTTTCTCACAATTTAATTCTTCCTAGAAGTAAAACTCTATCCAACGCGAATCGTTATCACGACAGAATAACTGTTCATAACAGTACTACTTTGAATGCGCAGAGAATTTTAATTTGGAATATTATGTTTGAAAATCAAAACAATGTCCGTGATAGCGAATTCATTGATACATGCTGGAACGCAACATTCTTTAAACATTTCCAACACCGATTGATGAATAAGTACACAAGATATATTCATCTTTTATTAGTAAAATTTTATATACTCGAGTAAATAAAATGGCAGCCGTAAAAACTTCTAGTTGATAAGAGCAAAAATATCTAAAATCATTCAAGAAACGATCGAGTTATGAGCGTCCGGTGTTTTAATTTTTCGTGGCGGTAGCCATTTGTAAAATTTCTTTTTGGCATGCTTGCCTTGTCATAAGCTTACTCTCTATCTGCGCTTCAGAATAATAGAGACCGTTTATATTTCCGAGCCATGTTAGAAATGGTACAAAACGCTCAAGGTAACGAAGAAAAAACTAAAATTGTTTTAGCACCGCTGTCTGCCAATTGGTAAGAACTTGGAAGGTAATGTTAAATAAATTCAAATCAAACAAACTCTCTCAAAATTGAATCATTCGTCATGAAAAGGACGGATTTTAAATGGTCCGCATTTTTATTAAAACCTTTTTGGTCCTTTGGAGAAGTAGGTTATGGGTATCAATGGGCATCACACACACCCACACACAATCACCTTATTTCGCTCCTCGTGGTTGCACCCACCGGCTGGCTACAAATACATCACCGGCTTGGGCAACCGATTGCCTGGCACACCACTGCAAAATTAATGGCTGCCTAGCAACGGTTGCCTAGCCAAGGGCTTGTTAGCAACAGCCTGCAGTGCAATCAGCTACCAATCAAATGTTTGCTCGACAGTGCACCTGCTATGTTACTTGCCGCCGCCAGCTGCTAAAACCACATTGACGCTTTGCCGCTCTGCACTGCTGAATGAAGACAGTGCACCCTTCAGAGTACATGCCATCGCCAAGCGCCAGCTGCCAATCCATACTGTCTGGTTGATCCGCACAGCTCCAATACTGCAATACGAATGAGAAAATTTGCCAAGGGGTGTACACATTTTATATTGTTTACTGCTGCATATGAGACCTCCCTTGCTCACATTTGAAATCTGTGATAGGAAAGTACTATGCATTTAGTAAATGTAGCCTGTAAAACAAAATTATAAGACATCATCTTTTATTTTCGTTATTTTCATTTTTTTTAAATTATAAACGGATAATTTTTGATAGTTGAATTGATACGCGGGAAAATTTCCAATCGATTGATGTAAACATCTTGAAAATGTATCAATATTTCGTGACGGGCACTTATTTTTAGATTTTCAATTGACACCCTACCCTTGCCGTAAGACGTAGTCTACGTCAAAAAAAGGTCTAGTGTTGCGGAAAATGTTGTTTGATAGCAACATATTCAAAACAAATTGTGTTTTCTACAGCTTATTATGCTTCAAATTAAATGCGCTTTTTTTTTTCTGTTGAGTATTGTGGTAAGAAGAGAAGAAAAAAAAAGCGCGGCGGATATTATGTGTTTTTATAACAAAAAAAATAAAATTAAAAAAAATATATTTAATAAATTAAGAATGAATTTCTTGGTAAATGGGTTGGGGTGTGAGATGATATAAGAAAGAAAATTTCAATAATTGGTCGTTGTTTTGTTTTTTTGTATATTATTATAAATGTGATGTATTTTTTTTTCCTTTCATTTCTTTTTTTATATTTCAACTAGCTGAACCCGGTGCGTGCGCTGCTACGCTTGCAACTAAATAAAGGAAAATTTAATATAACTGGCACGTTTATTTTTTTTCGAAATGAGTTTTTTTTTCTTGAATTAGCAGGGGTTCAAACTTCTATCAAAACATGCTTCGTACCCGAGAAATTCACGTTTTGTGTTTAAGTAACTTGGATAATTCTCATTTTTGGTAGAAATTTGTGTCTCATTTGTATGAGAGCACCCCTTCCTGAGAGAGAAGGGGTGTCAAACAATCATAAAAACCTTTCCCAGCCCCAAAAACCCCTTGATATAAATTTTCACGTTGGTCGGTTCAGAACTTTCCGAGTCTATAACGGTCTGACAGACAGACAGACAGAAATTCATTTTTATGTATATAGAAATCTAGCCTCCGAAAAAACCCCCATGTGCTAAAAGTGGTTTCATTTACTTGATAAGTTCTCGAGTTATGCAGAAATTTGCTTTTTATTTGTATGGGAGCCCCCCCCCCCCCCTTCAAAATCGGGAGGGGTATTGAACTGCCATAGAAACATTTCTTGTCTCCAAAAACCACAAAATGCCAAATGCCAAATTTGGTTTCATTTGCTTCATTGGCTCTTGAGTTATGCTAAAAATTATGTTTGTTTATTTTTATGGGAGTCTCCCCTTCCAGAAGGCGTAGGGGTCTCAAACCACATTAAAAACATTTATGTCTCTCAAAAACCTCCACATGCCAAATTTTGTTCCATTTGCTTTAATTTTTATCGAGTTATGCAGAAATTCGTGTTTCATTTGTATGAGAGACCCCTCTTTCAGTGAGCGGAGGAGTCTCAAATCACAATAGAATCATTTTTTGCCTTCGAAAACCCCCACCTGCCAAATGTGGTTCCATTTACTTGATTAGTTCTCGAGTTATGCAGAAATTTGTGTTGGATTTGTTTGTTAACTCCCCTCCCTCCCCCTTCCAGATGGTGGAGCAGTCTCAAACTTCCATAGAAATATTTCTCTCCTTCAAAAACCTCCACATGCCAAATTTGGTTCCATATGCTTGATTAGTTCTCGAGTTATGCACAAATTTGTGTTTCATTAGTATGAGAGCCCCCCTCTTACAGCGGGTGGAGGGGTCTTGAGTTACCTTAGAAACATTTCTTGCCTTCAAAAACCTCTACCTGCCAAATTTGGTTCCATTTACTTGATTAGTTCTCGAGTTATGCAGAAACTTGTGTTTCATTTATATGGGAGCCTCCCTTGATAGAGAGGGGAGGGGTCTCAAACTAACATAAAAACATTTCTTGCCTCCAAAAACTTCCGCATGCTAAATTTGGGTTTCTTTGCTTTATCAGTTCTCGAGTTATACAGAAATATGTATTTCATTTGTATGGGAGCCTCCCTTTCTAGAGAGGGGAGGGGTCTTAAACTACCATAAAACATTTCTTTCCTCCAAAAACTTCCGCATGCCAAATTTGGGTTTCTTTGCTTGATCAGCTCTCGAGTTATACAGAAATATGTATTTCATTTGTATGGGAGCCTCCCTTTCTAGAGAGGGGAGGGGTCTCAAACTACCATAAAAACATTTTTTGCCTTCAAAAACTTCCGCATGCTAAATTTGGGTTTCTTTGCTTGATCAGTTCTCGAGTTATACAGAAATATGTGTTTCATTTGTATGGGAGCCTCCCTTTCTAGAGAGGGGAGGGGTCTCAAGCTATCATAAAAACCTTCTTTGCTTTCAAAAACTCACACATGCTAAATTTGGTTTCTTTTGCTTGATTAGTTCTCGATTTGTGTAGAAATATGTGTTTCATTTGTATGGGAGCCCCCCTTTCAGAAGAGGGAGGGGTCTCTTACTATCTTAAGAACCTTCCCCGGCCTCAAAAACCCCTGCATACAAATTTTCACGCTGATCGGTTCAGTAGTCTCCGCGCCTATTAGGCACAGACAGACAGACAGACAGACAGACAGAAATCCATTTTTATATATATAGAGGAGGTTATTTTTTTAAATAAAAAATAAGAGTAAAACGAATTTGAGAAACTAGGTTTTAAGATTGTCGTTAACACGCTGTGTGGGTTCTCATAAATCTGACTAAAATATGAAACCTATTGGCGCCTCTTGGTGCCATAATAAAACCGAATTGATTTGAAGTGGCTTTCATAAAACTTTAATAAAACTTAATAAAGCAGGATGGTGTTCGCAATGTTACTTGGGCAGTGGGTTCGAATCAGGAGACGATGCAGGCCATTCAAAGGAACTGATGAAAGATGGTACATTTTGCTTACAGCATTGCTGCACAACTGCAAACAAAAAAATTCATCTCCAATATGTTTCTTAGCACAGGGAAGTAGGTGGTTTTTGATAACATATTGTAAATAATACTCTTTGTTTTGTTTTACGCCCCTGTTTATGAACAACTGAGGTAATTTGCCTTTTGACGATATGGCACCCCAAACCATCACCGCAGAAGCATTTTGGTAGCGTACCCAACAAACATCGGTGTTGAATTAGAGCTTGTTCAAGCAAATTTGGAGAAGCTATTCAGCTGTTTCTTCTAGAATAGCTGAATAGCTTCTCCAAATTTGAGTGAACCAGCTCAAATTCAACAGCGATGTGTGGTGGGTACAACCCCTCGTTTATAGCTGATATCGAAGACTGGCTCCACATAAACGATAATTTTGTTTGTTCAGAGACACTTCCATAGTAAAGACTGGACTCGGAAAAAATGAGACACACAAAAATGATCACCAAAAATTCATTTTAAATCGGATACTTCTCAAAATTTCAGGGATTAAATAACTATATATTAGCTATATAGTTATTTAATCCCTCCCTTTATTTATTGAATTTCCTCCCCCACGCTGAATGCTCGTACATTTCTCTTAACACTGCTCATGAAATCTTGGGCGAGGCTTTGTCCATCTTCCTTACACAATTTCTACCAGTTTTTCTTCAAAGCTTCATCGGTTTTGAATGTTTTTCCGCTTTTCTTCAACTTCTTCTTCATTATCGCCCAAAACTTTTCGATCGGACGAAGTTCTGGTGTATTTGGCGGGTTCGCCTCCTTCGGGACCACATTAACGCCCTTCGCTTCGCACCAATCCATTACAGGCTTGGCGTAATGGCACGAAGCGAGACCCGGCCAGAACAGCGTGGGATCACGGTGAGAGCGGAGGAAGGGCAGCAAGCGCTTCTGCAAGCATTCCTCTCGAAAAATCTGCCCGTTTATGGTGCCGGTTGTAACGAACGGCTTGCTGTACCGTCCGCACTCACAGATCGCCTGCCACAACAGATACTTCTTCGCGAATTTGTCCATCTTTCTCTTCCGCAACCTCCATGCGGGACGTACCGACAAAAAACTCGAGGCCCGGGATTTGTTTGGTGTCCGTCTTGATATATGTCTCGTCGTCCATGAAGAGACAGCCAAGCTTGACCAGCCACTCACGGTACAGCTTCCGCGCACTCAATTTGGACACCGTGTTTTGCTTGTCAGTCCGGTTTGGCGCCTTCCTGACCTTAAAAACGCGTAGCCCAGCCCGCTTCATGGTCTGCTGGACGAACCACTTCGACGAATTGACCTTTTTGGCCACGTCTCGGGTGGAAAGCAGGCGCTTCTGGAGGCACTAGATTCACCCATTCCTTGGTATCCGCCGTGAACTAAGGCTTTTTGGCGAATTTGTTCATCTGCTTCTTACTTACCGCCTAATGAACGGCCAACCGTGAATTGGCAACGTGATACTCCTGCCCCTCGGTTTCGTCAGCCTGGAACAGGTTTTATTTGTCGGTCCGGTTTGGTTCCTTCCAGAACTGGTAGACGTGGAGGTGACACGTTTCGTTTTTTTTTTCGACTCACCAGATGGAAACCTCCGCCGTCTTCGCCACATCGAGGATCGAAAGATTCAGTCGACGCTTGAACAGATTCAACACCTTCCTTGCCTTCACCGAATCAAGTCTCTTCGGGTTTTCGCCACTGCCTGACCACCGCTGGGTCGTCTGGGTCTCCTTAAATGACTTCACCACCGGGGACACCATCGAATGATGGAACCCCAGGTGTTTTCCGATCCACCTGTGGGGCGCAGTCGGATTTTCCACGACGGCGCACAGATTTTTGGCGGATCTGCTCTTGTTCCGATGCCATATCGATAACCACTGTTGATGATGTACCATTGTGATTGTAATGAAAACTCTCCACTAGTTTGAGTCAAAATTTCATCAATTTTTATCTGGAAAAGTTACATGCTCATAATTGTGGTCAATTTATTTCGAGTACAGCCTTTATGTTGGATTATGTTAAATTTTTTTTTTAATTTTCGATTTAGAAGCATATTTTTTTTCTGTTCGTTCATTTCTTTTCAAACACGCTTCACTCTATTTTCTTCCCCGCTATCTCCTTTCTCTACTCGACAAAACTCCTGATACGAATCCACTTAGATGTATATCGATGTTCGTAGATGAGCTTTCCCCTTTACAGGACACACCCGTATCCAGAATATTATATTAACGGTGACCTATCTTTCTATTAAACAAAAACAAACAACTGAGCAATTCCTAACTATTGTGTATCAATATACCCCTAGAAACAAAAATGTTTATATTTAAACCTTGAACGCTACGTGTAGTTTTGTAAATGTGTGTGAGCGAAGCAGGAAAAAATTACACTGATTCTACAGTTGGTCCTATTGTGAATGAAAGAGTGAGAACGCACGAGCTGTTTGCTAAGAGAAATCCCCTCCACACACACAGACTCACCGAACTATAAAACAAATATACATAGAAATAGTGATAGATATTGTTCTTTAGAGAGGAAATTAAAAAGGGTTGTAAATCAGATAGTTTTCTAACCACCCTTTAACAGGCGATTGTCCCCCGCTCTATCGTTCTGCAGCAAAGTCCAAAAACGTATTTAAAAAAAAAACAACTGAACACAAAACAGGTTATGTGAAACCCAAGGTAGAATTAGTGGTAGAGTCCACACCGCGAACACTGAGACACACTCACACTCATTGTCAAAAGATAAGTCTTGATTCTAACCCTTTCATCAATCCAAACACACACACATTAACACACAAAAACACGCATATAACTTAAAAACCAAATAAAAAAAAATCAAATCAAAAGACGACTACAATTCGTTATTGTTACATGCTAAATGGTAGTTGAATTTCGGAAGATAAAAAATCAACTAATAGAACAATAATAGTTATAAAAAGGCTCGTTTTTTTTTTTTTTTGTAGAAAAAGCAAATTGAGTAATCAGCAAAAAAAAATGAAACTATGAATATTAAACTCACACCGCTTCGGTTAAATTGAAGCAGACTGTAAAACTGGTAGAACTAGAGGGTATTAGCTTTTAGTGTAGCATTTTACACAGCCATATTGATGGAATTTTTCGTTTTCAGTTCCACGAACAGAATGACAGTTTAATTGTTGACCTGCGCTGAATTCGTTTGATTTGATCGGTATAAAATCGAAGTGGCCGCAAAAAAGACTCATAATGTATGAAAACAGGAGTTGTTTCGAAATGACTGTATTTTTTGACACGTTTCCTCCCTAGTAAACAGATTACACATAGTGTCGATGTTGTTCAACGGTAGAAATGCTAAACTGGTGGTTCATTTAGTTGAAATCAATGGAAAATAAAATTAACTGTTGAACACTTTAAAAAAAACAAGAGAATAAAAAAATGCTTCCGTCCACCATGTTACCATAAATTGAAGTAAACAAGCAGTAAGCGCAGAAAAATAAACAAAATTTCGTTCATAGTTTTGATTTAAGAATCAACAAACTGACACAACTCTTGATGTTTCCACGTGAAGTATTATAAAAAAAAACGTTTTGCAGCTTATGTCACTTACTAACAACAACCAAATCATTCATGTTCGCTGTCATCTAAAAAATAAAAACAAGAAAAATGTAGAACACTCTCCCTATTTAGAGGCATATCCCGAAGCAAGCAAGTACGTAGCTCACTTACACTTACCGAGGTTTACACCGACTAAGGATGAAGTTTGTAGTTTAAGTCGTTAATTTTCATCACTATTAGCTATTTTCAGTGGAAACACATATAAAATAAACGGTCAATTTAGTGCGAAAGAGAAGCTTTAGTTAACTCCGTGTGTCACGAGAAATGCTGCTCGAACGGAAAAAGAAAACGGAATTGTCAAACAAAAGCTGCTGAGAATGCAGACCCCCCTAACAGTAGGCTGTAAACAAGCACGTACGCTTTAATTTCGAGCGAATGGGACTCGTTTCCAATGCAAATCGCGTTCGCTTCGGATGATGCGGCTCTTATAGTTGAAGTATGTATTAACTAGTTTATAGTGAGTTACCAAAACAACGGTAGTGTTGAAGTAATGGTTAGATTTTGCAGTTACGCAATTGAGGTATCAATTCAATTTTAAGGTAAATTAAGCGATTGTTTCCCTGATCATCGCCATTAACGGCGGTTAGCTTATCGATGAGTTTGCATATTCGGTCGAGTTGTGAACCCCGAGATCGTTCGACCGACGGAGAGACCGACATTTATCATTGAACCTAACTAAGAAGTAGTTGAATAGTATTGTATTTAGACAGCATAACAAAAAGATTAGCGAATTTATGCGTTCGAAAAAGCATTTTGAATTCCAGCATACATGGATCACTTGCAGATAATAGATGAGAAAACTATAGTTCAAATAACGATTTACAAACCAAAAAACTGGAAGATGCATCTTCGAACGGATGGAACTGTAACCTAAACCAAGTGCTATTTCTTTTCCCAGCCGAACAAAAACAAAAGATTTCTATCCCCATCAAATGCCTTCTCATTTTCAAACTATTTCAACTGGCCAACTTGAACCGAACTGACTGAATCCACCTTTTTCGTGAGAAAGCACTGAGTCCAAACTTCTTGAAACAATCTTTCCAATACGATTCATATACACAAACCAAGTAAGTACAATGTACGCTGAAAGACTTCCAGACTATTCGAACTATTGAATTCCATTACGGGAAAACCATGAAGCAGGTAATACGAGGAGATTTGCAGCAAAGTTCCTGTGGATCACTCCTCTGATTATTTATATTGAAACGTTGTAATCATAAAGTACATTATGAGGTATAGTCCTCAGTATGGATGAAAGTGTTAAAGGAAGATTTCATGAAAAATCCGTTAGAAACTAACCGAATCGAAGAATATCTCAATCAACATTCTGGATTTTGCACCTGGGATTGAATCGGAAATCTTTATCCTACAAACGAGATCGATGCAGGCTTCAGAGAGTGTCGTCATTTGTACATAGAAAAATAATCTGCTATTTTTCGCCATACTTACAAGATAATCCTATATCTTGTTATGTCATAAATTGGTTCCGATAAACAGATGAGATTCTTTATATAATTAATTGTTGCCGTACATTTTTATTTATTTGTGTTTTCCTTTATTCAATCGTAATGTATATGGACTTGATCACTTCGAAGTTAGTCCAAAAAAATATTGCGAACATCAACAGGATCATCCATGATATCATGAATACAAGGTTGAAAAAAGAAGAAGACACCGAGTGGTGATAAATCTGACAGCTTCCATGTTAAAATATAGGACGAAACTTTTAAAATGCTTCTAGAAAATTCTAATTAAAAGCGGTTTGTTGTATGATGTAAGAAAAATCCAAAACTACTCAATAAAGACATTTTCAGAAAAATTAAAATAATGCCCCTATTGTGCAGTTTTGGATTTTTCTTACATCATACAACAATTGAATTCATTGAATTTTCTAGAAGCATTTTAAAATTTTCGTTCTATACTTTAACATGGGAGCTGTCAGATTTATCACCACTCGGTGTCTTCTACTTTTTTCGAGTTGGATTCCTCTATTAAATCAAAGGTTAGGTCCATTTATTATGTTACCCATATTTTCTATGGTCCACTTAATCATGTATGGGTCCTCATACTTTCGACTGGAAGTGGTGCCATGAGTTGACGAGTGCTTGTCAGCCACCAACGAAAAGGGCTATTCATAAACCACGTAGACTTTTCTGGGGGGAGGGGGGTTTGGCCAAAGTCTACGCTCCATACAAAATTTCAAAAAATTGTATGGAGAAAAGTCTACGAGGGGGGAGGGGGGGTCTAAGATTTTCAAAAATAAGTCTACGTGGTTTATGAACCAGCCCAAAGCAAGTCATCCCTGGGACAGCCATACAATGTACAGCGTTGTACTCCTTTAGTGTAGTACCTGTGTTTTAGAACTGGATAAAATTATTTGATGCAATAACTTTGACGCATCGTCCTCCGTGAGCATGACGCAGATTAAGTGCAATGACGTCTATATAAGGTCTGGAGCAAGGCACTGCTTGCTTGTATTGGAATCAAAAATAATGTAAACATTGCTGAGCCGACGAGTGATGACGTAACACTATTCAACTTTCTATGGGCGTGCATAGGTTCAGATAAAAAAAATCGGTTCAAACGTTTATTATAAATGCTGAATTGTAGAAATAATCATGATACAAAAGCGATTTATTGAGCAGAAGCATTTCCTCCCGATAATATGGGTCATTTATTGTGAATTTAACTGAGGTAATTGAATTTTTGCCACACTAAATTTCAAACGCTGGGACATGAAAATCGAGTAGCGAAGCGATATAGAGCCAATTTTCCATCAGCGATAGACTACACTCAGCGAAATAAACTTTCGATATTCATAAGATTGCATTATGATTGTTTGCTACAAGAAATCGTTATGAATTTCATCAATTTACCTTATGAAATGTAATAAAAATATGGAGCAACCTGGATTCGAACCTTGAACGTTGAGGTTATGGGCCCACTTGACCACTAGTATATACCAACACTTGTAAATAGAAAAGCTTAAAGGCGAACAACAATGATGTCGTGTACAACAAAATCCATTCATAAATCAACCTTATGAAATTCCAAAGCATCGTTCATAAGTTGAACCTTATGAAATTCTTAAGATTATTTGGCTGAGTGTAGAATCAGTTGGAAAATTAAATTTTATAGCGCACAAAATAAACAATCACTTTGCAAACGAATAAAAAAAAAGTAGTATGACGTAGCACTTACCGAGCTCTTGTGTTGCGTGCGTAAACCGATTGACTGGTTTGATTAAAATGTTCAAGGATATTTTTCAGGTTGGAAATGTTAAACTCGGGCATAATGTAACGTTGAGCATGCCCATGCAGACAAATAATATCATTAATCATTTGTGTCATCTGATTGGAACTCTATTTCTCTTCATATGAATTACTTCAAGTAGACAGAGAGATCCGATTTAGTGCCATCGATTTATTTGAACATCGAATGCCGTGGTTTGGTGGATTCAGAGCACTGATTAAAACTGCAATATATAAAGCGAATTGATTATTTGATAAAAATATATTGATAGGCATAACTATCAATTTATTTTCGAAAATCAATGAAATGTTGACATCATGAAATGGCAACATGATCGCGCTAAAAGAGGCACAATAATGCTATTTAGAGCTTTCTCACACACCTTGAAATAAGTTTAAACTTAATGAAACGTCAGTATAGTTTTTATACTATGCGACACGTAAACACCGAAAATGATTAAAATAAACTTTTTATACTATCGACGATTAGCAAAATCTCTGAGTGTAGCTTGTAGTCTGAACTGGTTATAGGAGGTGATTCAAAATCGAATTCGACGTTATGTTTATGGGGAATTTTTTCCGAACACGAGGATAGTTGCCCACCGAGTTACGTAAACCCCCGGGATTCCTGGGGGACCAGACGAACCACCCGGCTGTCTCGACGTCTCGACGACAACGTAGGGAGAACGCACCCAATGGGTGGGGTGGATTATAGACTGTTCCAGAAAGTATAAGCACACTTTCAAAATATCAAAAAAGTCATGTTTTTTTAGTTTAAATAATTTTATTTGGCAAATCATATTTGTATTTGTGTTTTAAATGATATTTTACACTCGTTGAATCAAAATATTTAATCATAGCCAAGACTCCTAACTTTTCCTCGAACATGACCCATTAGCCTCTGCACAATGGTACAATCCCACCATTTTGACCACTTTTGGCCAATCTTTTTTAAATGTTTGGATGTCGTCCGCTGGTTTTATGAATTTTCGAAGCTTTGCTTTGGTTAAAGCCCAAAAAGTCTCGATTGGCCGTGCCTCCGGGCAGTTCGGCGGATTCATGTCTTTCGGCACGAAACATACATTTTGACTTTTGTACCATTCTAAAGTGTCCTTTGCGTAATGACATGACGCCAAATTAGGCCAAAACACTACTTGACCTTCGTGCTGTCTGATCATCGGCAATAATCGCTTCTGGAGACATTCCTTAACGTAATTCTGAGTGTTCATCGTCTCCGTTGTGATGTACGGACTAGATGTTTTACCACACTCGCATATTGCCTGCCAAACCATAACCTTCTTACCGATTTTTTCGGTAAAAATTGCCTTCTCCGTTTCGGGGATGTCTTTGTCTTCGCTTACAGTATAGAATTGCGGTCCGGGAAGCGTTTTGTAATCTAGTTTCACATACGTTTCATCGTCCATTATTATACACCCAGAATTTCTACACAATAAAGAATCGTAGAGTTTGCGGGCCCGTGGTTTCACGGACGCGGCCTGTTTTGGGTTCCTTTTGGGTTTTTTCTGCTTTCGGTATGTTTTTAGCCCAAGTCTTTCTTTGACACGCATGACGTTACTCGACGAGGTCCGCGCACTGTGCACCATTTGTGCACGATACTTTTTCGTTGTTCCGGAGTAAGACCGCGCATTTTGATAGGTAACACAAAACTGAGCACTTTTTTGATGCTATGTCATTCAAAAATGTGCAAACAAAAGGACGCAGCCAAAAAATGTTGAAATATTTCATTATATTCAAAGTGACCGTTAAAATAAGGTGTGCTTATACTTTCTGGAACAGTCGTTAATTGGACGGATTTTTCTAGTAGCAGTGCAGCAAATAGCCTGCTGCTGTCTGCGCGAAGCAATCAAAACGTAAACTAGGAAAGTTAAACAAAGTTGACTGAATCAGCCATCCGCCCATGGCTGCAAGTTGGTAGCCACGGATAAACACTAGAGCTGGAAACTGCTAGTCATCTAGTTTCCTTTTGTAAATCCCAAGTTTTTCCTTTGAAGAGTCGCCCTCAACTCAAACGACTAGACTACCAGGCCACGTCTCGTTATGGTTGTTATAAATGTCACGAAGTACGTTTTAATTTGAAAATTAGTTAAACACATCTCGAAGTTAAATCAAATGCAAAACCATGCCGTGCTGAAATTGAGTCGGAAAACTTTTAATTTCAAAGTCGAATTAAACCAATTCCCTACCGCCTTTTTCGATGATGGTGATGATGACGATCATGATGATGATAGCACATTGCAGAACCTAATAACCGTAGCTCTGGTGGATGGAAATACCCCTCCAGTGGACACACTCTGGTGGCTCTTATTTACCCCTTTAGATTCACGAAGGCAATCAAACTGATTTTCCTACAACTTGTCTTCTAACAGGCACGGCTCACTCGGTGACGACCGGAAGCAACCATTAGCTAACGGGTAGTGCTACTTGCAGCTCGTCATCGATTCCAAACTGCCAAACTTATTCAGTGTTCATGCGATGATGTGATAGGATTGAAGTGGCTGGCTAACAACATTAACGGATAGTCGAGTCATCTTCACGGGCCAGTGAACTGGGAAAGGAATGTAATTAGGAAGTATGACAAACTTTTTGATGATGCCAAAGCTCGATGAGTAGCGCTTTGCATCAATTGGTTTTTAGAAACGATAAAAATGAGAGAGAAAAAAAAAACATTGGATATGTGATTTGGTAGCGGTTTTCATATCCATCCAAACATTAAAAAAAGGTGGCAAAACATGCGTAACGTAAACGTTTCATTTTTTGCAATAATACTTGACAATGTCGGTTGTTTCGGAAAAAGAAGTTGTACGATACTGGACCGTTATTACTCCCAGAAGGCTACAATCCTGCTTTGCTGTGGTGTCTACTACAGCTGACTTCAACGTTTTGTTAGGAAGGAAGCAGCGACGACAACAAACTGCGGTTATTGTTCTCCGTGGTCGTCGTCCAGAATTCAACACAATAAGCCGAGCTACAACAGCGCGGGGATCAAAGGAGTGATGAACGAGAGCAGAGCACTGGTCTAAACCATCGCATCGCTACGTCTCATGGAAGCCGATGAGAATCTCTACAAATGTGCTGAGCTGACCGCAGGTCAAACGAGGACTCGTGATGAGCAGAGTTAGTTCCAACCGAGTCGCCGACGGCACATCACCGAACCCAAAACCCTATTCCATTGTGCAATTGTATATTTGTAATTAGAATAAATGTAGTTTTTTTGAAAGTAATTTGTGTGAAAATAAATGTAGTTACTGTGTTGTGTAATGTAACCCTGCGTGTTGATTTGTGCGAAGAGAAGGACACTCCAAGGATCCGAGAAAACAAGTCCCACTAGGAAACCACAAACCAAAGAGGTATATCAAAGAGACCAAACCGATGTACTCAGTAGCATATTAACACTTACCTTAATTTTCTCCTTCACTGTTTGTGTTCCCTTTTCTCAATTAATGTGAGTGAATATCCCGGAACTGAGGAATCACACAACGCGCTGCACTATATTTTAAGACGATCTTAACTCGTTCACTCCCAGGCACGAACAGGGATGATGCTTGGTCATGAATCTATGACTACTGCGATAGTGCTGTGCCAAGTGTATGGGTACAAGGTAGATTATATTTAAGGGACGTAGTGGACGTTACTGGCAGTGCTGGCTATCTATCTTCGTTGTGCCACACATCCCCCTTCCACTCAAGGGAAGAAAAGAAAAAAAAATATGGAGTTTCCAACAGTTGATAAACCCAAAAAAGGGGAATTTCTCGAAAAAGTCGGGAAACATCTGTAAAATTTCTGGGTCATTGCCACAACAACATACAGAAACGTCAATTTGGCGAGTTTACTCCAGTCAAGAAAAGGTTGGACCTACAAAATTAAGCTCAATTTAGCAGCGCTAGTTCATTTTACTACACAGATAAAAAGAAACATTGAATTTTCTGCGTGATCTAATGCACATAAAGGGAATGCTAGATTTGACAGAAAATAATGGGAGATTTCATGTAAAGTTTAGTCTGATAACGCCTGAATCTAGCATGTTGTATGAAAGAATGCAAACACTGTTGTATGGCACATGAAAGATAGCAAACAATTTCGTTGCTCACGCCTCCTTTGGCTTGCAATTAAACGAGGGGAAATTTTACGCGCTTGTTAAAATTCATTATCTTTTTCTGTGTAGGGGGTCAAAGGGAGGAAAAAAAGGGAGGAAAAACAAAGGAAGGAAAAAAAAAAGTACACAGAGAAGAAGTATAAGTAAAATTGTGTTTATTGCAACATTTTTAATTAATGTTCTATATAATAATAAAAACTTCCGCGAAAATACAAATGACGGAAATTGAATTAACTCAAAAAAATTTCAGACTGGCCAAATTTTTAGTTAATTTTCCTCCGAGCAAAATCGTTGCTCTAAAACAATAAAACAGATTTTCAAAACAACAAGTTTTTTTTAGTTTGGATGCCAACAATCATGTTTGTTGTTTCATACGGGACTGCTTTTTCTCCGTGTACCTGAGTAGGCTGTGTCGATTTAAAAAAAAATGACGATTTTTTTTTTGTGTTATTACCATTATTTTATTATGTGAAGGTGCTTAGTATTGGTATGATCCGGTAAGTAGTTTGAAATATGATATAAATGAGAACGCGTCACTGGTACACAGGGATGTAGTTTCAATGTTTCTGTTATCACTCATCTTCCATCAAGAAGGTAAACTAGTTGAAAGCAAACGGCGCTACTGTTTAGCCACCATAAAAGCAGTGCAAGCAACAGGGCCCGAGAATTACGTGTAAGGACTTACTTACATGAGAGATGCTTCTTAACCGTCCAGTTCTCCGGCAGCACATGCATCTCCGTAGCTCTTGCCTTGCTTCTCCTCTGGGTTAAGTTTGATCATGTCGTCGATGCGCAGAATTGTGATAGCAGCTTCTGTTGCAAACTTCAGCTATTTGATCTTCGACATAGCTGGTTCCAGCACACCGGCTTTTTTGTTATCCTTCACCACACCTTCAATCAAATCCAGTCCGCACCACTTCAGATGAGTATGGTCAACCTTCGTTTGGCTGGAATTATGATAGGCACGGAGCTTCGCAACCAAATCGGTAGCATCCTTTGCAGCATTTACAGCCGGCGTTTTTGGAATAACCAACAGCGACTTGGCGAATTCGGCAATGGCAAGCTGTTCCCTAGAAATCAAGGATGTAGCAAAATTTTCGAGGTAGATCGAAAGTGCTGCTTCTACGCAACCACCTCCGGCAACGACCTTTTTACCCTCCAGTACTCGCTTTACTACGCCCAGCGCATCGTGAATCGAGCGTTCCATTTCGTCACAGTAGAAATCGTTGGGTCCACGTAGAATAATCGAAGCTGCGGTGCGTGCTTTCGGGCCACGGATCAAGATCAACTCGTCATCACAGACAAACTCCTGTACGACTTCGGCCGCTTCTCCCACGTTACTCGGCTCGAAGCTTTCCTCTCCATCCATGTTGGTTAGTGAAGTTAAAAATGCAGCACCGGTAGCCTTGGCAATGCGCTTCAAATCGGATTTCTTGACACGGCGCACCGCAATTGCTAAAAATTCAGATGCACCTTGAAACAGGTGGCACTCTTTCATGAGACATTTGAAACAAACCGTGCTTAATTTGAGTATAAAATAAGGAAGTCATTCAATTTTTAAGTGCTGCTCAATTTTGTAGAATGATTTCACACTTTTCAAAATGGCACCACTGCCTGAAAGTGGGTGCTGGCACCCGGAGTAACAGCAATTTCACCCATAGGGATGAAATCACATGTACATGTTGATATTAATATAATATGACCGTTCAATATTTTTGTGATTTTCACCTTAGAGATTCATGATGCTTTGGGAAAATTTATTGGAAAGGACATGGGCTACCTCGTGGCGGTCTAATTGATTCAGGATAGGCTCAGTGGGTGGCGCTGGATGGCATGCAACATGTTTGTATTATTTGGTTACAGCATAGACAATATCAAGAACCTGGTCATATCGAAAGTTACTGTCTACAGCATCGGAAAAAAAACCGGAATCGTGCAGTCAACGGTGAATCGTGTGTTTCGGGGCTACTGTTCTTCACCGTCCAGCACAAGCTTGATGTTCTGGAGGAATTAAAAAAGCAGAAACTTTCAAAGATTGCCAAGAAATACATGATTTGGCAAGCGATCTGCTCCTGTAAAACGGAGTGCACCGTTCGTGACTACCGGAACTGTAAACGGGGAGATCTACCTCAAGGGAAAAAGTGTCTAAAAAAAAAAAAAAAAAAAAAAAAAACAGTTAAGTGTTCGGTTTTGCTTCCTCTGTTCAAGCAAATACGATGGTGGGGCCCTACGACCCTTTTTTTTTTTTTTATCTTCTAAACATTCCGGATTTCTAGCTTGTTGTCCTGGAGTTTTTTTTTTTTTTTTTTTTTTTTTTTTTTTTTTTTTTTTTTTTTTTTTTTTGTACAAAAGCTGGGGGAAAAGAACCACGGGGTTGACTGTACCCATAAGAGTAGAACATGATACTTTAATACCCCCAGAGAGAGAGAGCTGCGGAGCCAGATGTCACTGTACAGAACCTAATGAGAGGGTGGAGTGCATTTTTTTTTTTTTTTTTTTTTTTTTTTTTTTTTTTTTTTTTTTTTTTTTTTTTTTTTTTTTTTTTAAAAAAAAAAAAAAAAAAAAAAAAAAAAGTAAGGTGCGAGCGTACGGGTTTTTTTATGGCTAGATACACTGTTGAATGATTAAAAAAAAAAAAAAAAAAAAAATTCTACACCCAAGTAACATTGCCAAAACCATCCAGCTTTATTAAGTTTTATTAAAGTTTTATGAAAGCCACTAATAATCAATTCGGCTTTATTATGGCAGCAAGATATGCCAATAGGTTTCAAATTTTAGTCAGGTTTATAAGAACCTACACAGCTTCTTTACAACGATCTTAAAACCTTGACTTCTAAAATTCCTTTTACTCCTATCAAAGGTTTTATTTTGACTTTATTAACTCATAAAATGCTGTTTTGAAATGCCGTTTTAGGACTCATTCATATTATCTTATTATGGTCAGTTGAAAAAGCATTTTAAAACCATTTTGCCTCCAGTAAATGCATTAAACGGCTAACTGGCATTGAGGAAAGCTACCAAGCGACCAGATAGTTTTATAGTAGCCATTGCTAAGATAAATTGGCTTTTTGGCAAAACTGTGATTTCTTGCAATCGCCATGTTGAAATATATGAAATAATTGAAATGTGAAAAAATAAATACACCAAATTTTAAATGTAATACAATTGAACTGTAGATCTGAGACAAACTTCGGTATTCGTTTAGATAACCTTATTGAATTCCATCAATTTTCAGGAGTTTCATGATTAATTTACGGAATATAATTCTTTCAATTTTGTTTTTGTTGTTGTAAACTCGCATAATTTCCAAGGCGCATTAATTTTCAGCTCTTATCGTGCCAATATTCACCATAAAATTAAATGCGCATATGATTTGGAGCATGATACGCTATAAAAAAAAACTCAATTTGTTTTATATATTTTGCTATCAATCATAATTTCCCGCAACAGAAGAACTTTTTTCTGAGCCATTATTTGCTGTTGAATGAATCAGAAGAGCAACAAAGCAAAACAACAAAAACCAACCACGATATCGCCGTGAAGTTTGACAGCTGTGGCCATTCAGCCCTATGCTGGTTTTGATGGCGGCCAATAGGTTTTATGATGGTTCTCAAGTGGTCATAACATCTTTCACTAGAACATTTTCAAAATCTTTATGGTCTTAGAAAGGTTTTATTAATTTGTTTTCACAACCGTCTATAGAGTGGGCCACTTTGTACACATTTCGGCTTTAAAGATGCATAGAGGAGGTGTTGGTGGACAAAACAGTTTTGAATGTAGTGTCATCAACAAAGCCGGGAGGAGTGCTATACGGCTGGAATAGAACTGAAATTGTTACTTGGGAAACCCTCTAATATGAATGCTTCTGGATCAAAACGGCGTACAAAAAGACTGCTAAATTGATGTTTGACACCATTCCTTGTAATCCAATAATGGCAATCACGCAATAAACATATGGGTTTTTTCTATAGGATCATTTTGGCAGTTTATTCTCAAAAAATACGGCCTAGTTTTCCTGGCTTTGGCAACAACAGCTTTTTAAAAAAAAAAAAAAAAAAAAAAAAAAAGGGGGGGGGGGGGGGGGGGGGGGGGGGGGGGGGGGGGGAAAATACCACTTTTCGAATTCTTCGATCTGTTCGATTTTTTTTTTTTTTTTTTTAGGGGGGGGGGGGGGGGGGGGGGGGGGGGGGGGGGGGGGGGGGGGGGGGGGGGGGGGGGGGGGGGGGGGGGGGGAAGTAATGCTTCACTTTTTAGATATCTCGGCAGAGGTGAAAAAAAAAAAAAAAACACACCTGAACATGTCAGGGTATAAACGTTGGGAAACCAGCCGCTTTCAAAGCTACTTTTGGGCTCCCATCAGGACAAGCTGCCTTCTACACCGTCAGCTCTCAGAGATTGTCGACGTTGTTACCCTCTACATCATCGTTGGAAGCCAGAGATCATTTGGTCGTTCTTTAGGAACAGACCTTCTACTTTGACTTTCAACTTGTCAGGGCACTTTTCAGCAGGCGTCATTTGGCCTCTTACCTTCGCCATTGCAACTTGATAGGCATTCTCCTAAGTATTGAGGTCCACGTCCTGGCATAGCTGCTTGAAGCAACTAGCTTTGCTAATTTTTATCGCTCTCTTGAGTGCCGCCTTTGCCGAACGAAACACGTTCGTTTTTACCTATCTTTCTTATATTGTTCTCGATCTCCGAACACGCCTTCTGGCGCAGGCACAGCTCGTCCGAAGAGCGGCTAGTGTATAGTTCCACCAGTAAGCTACGCACCTTCCATTCCTTGGTTCCAGTTTCCTCAGCATTGTAGCATCATACACTATCGCTAAAAGCTCCACAAATTCATCCGCGTTCATATCTGGAGGGCCGTCATATAAACGCAGAGCATCGACAAAGAGGTCTACGTCAAAGTCCTTTACCTTCCATTTTCGCCCGTCGCCCCTTGGTCTACTTCTCAGCCCAGCATTCTTATCACCGATGCAGTACCGGATTGCCTGGTTCTCCCTGTGGGTATACTCATCACAAGCGTTGAAATCACCGCCCATGACAATCACACTTCGTCCCACCAACTGGCTGGAGGTTTTCCAGCACCTGCTGAAACTGCTCCAATGTCCATCTAGGAGGTGCGTAGACATTGAATACGAAGGTTTCGTCAATTTTTGTGATCACGAAACCTTCGGATGAATTCAAGACTATGTCCCATATGGGATTTCTACCCATAACGTGAAGAGCAGTCATGCCTGCCCAGTCCGCTACCCAATTACCGTTGTCAAGGGGAACGCGATACGGCTCCGCAATAATTGCCACGTCACACTTGGTTTCCGTTGTTGACTGCCACAACAGCTGCGGTGCCTTACAGCAATGATCTAGGGTCAACTGGGTTATCTCCATTACTTTACCACCACCATCACTCAACAACTCTAGCAATTGGTCTAAGTAAAAAACACGGTAAAAAACACCTTGGAGAGGGAAACAAAACTGGTAAATGAGTGACGCGAGAAGACAAGGCACCACTTGTCTGGGTCAGTGCTCGATACGGAATGAAATTTATCTCGTACGTTGTACAAAAAGTTTTAATGATAGCATTTTACCAAACGGCAAGCAATATGTATGTGTCATACAATTTACGAGTCGTTTGTTCTAAGTTCAAAATCTACGTGAACAAAACCAGTGGAAGCTAATGAACGAAAAAATATTTTCAGTGCAGGTCACATGATGCGCTTTTAAATTATTTGTTCGGGAGAGCCTATAATTGGCACGCACTTTCAACTGATGCAAGATGTTTGTTTCTAGGTTATGGTTCGATTTTGTCAGGCATGCTTTGATTGAAAACAGTACCTCGACTTGCATGCAAGTTTATCTCTCACCAATATCGCCAAAGGTTCATTTTATGCAATACCTCTCATTGTAGCACGGAAACGGCTTTCCTCGCAGATTGGTTTGATCGAGTTTGAACAATTCTCGAGTATTTTTTCAAACAGACGTATCTGATTTTGTAAACAAAGAGGGGAGGTAAGATTCAAGCGTAAATTTCACAAGACTCTCAGCACCCTCACGGAAAGTAGTATCAACATCATGTTAGGGAAATGTTATTCCTTGAGAATTTAATGTTTAAAAAAATCAGATACGTCTGTTTGAAAAAGTACTCGATAATTGTTCAGAACTGCGATCTATCGAACAAGAGAAGGCCCCAATGAGAAGAGCCCGCTCTTTATCCAGAAACTATTAGGAACGGGGAGTTGGTATTCCCACTCCCCCAATTAAATCCAATTAAATCGGGTGCCCTGGCGGTCCCTCTCATATCTCGATTATATTAATTTCTACGTAAAAGAATGAAGGGATGCTTAGGTTTTTTAGGCATACCTCGGTACAAAAAAATAGATCGAGAATATTTCACCGAAGCACCGAATAAAAACACCAAAAACTTTCCTGAATGAAATTTCAGATTTTTTTTCTATGTTCTTGAACAAACTTGCTAATTATTAGGGAAAAAAAGTCTTGTTCTACAGGGCTCTGTTCTCGAGGTATGATTTTTTTTAAATAAAAAATAACCGGGAATTGGAATAGCCAATTTTTTTTCGTTCATATATCCATAAACTCTATGCGTGGACATATTTTCATCAAAAACCCTTCGGCTCAATTTCTACGATTATAAATAAATATCCACATTTGCATAATTTTCCACTTTACAGTGGTATTGTTCCATTATGAGATAAATTGAGGAAGGCAAACGGCATTTTCGTTAGTTAGTTCAAAATCAACATCAAGTCAAATGCTGCACTAAGGGAACAATGTAAACAATGTCTCTTAAACTACAGCTACAAATCTCAATCCTTCTTCGGAAGACAAAGAGCCTTTCCGGGTAAATCAATTGAAATGAAACAAAAACAGCAAAACCTTCATCAAAGGAGATAAAACGCCATTTTCGCACCGTTTTTCTAGGGCACCACCCTTCACTCTCAGACTGAGGCAGCAGCACATCCAGCAGCATCCCAGGCAGCCGAGCTAGGCAGGGCTTGTCATTTGTATGCACTGCTTTCGTTACGTCGTTATAATTTCATTAAGAGTTTCTGTAGATGCGCGCCATCGCGTCTGACACGAGCTCAGTGCGGCGTTGTGTGAGTGGGTGGTAGTGAGTACCGTTTCACTGCTCGTTATTATATTAGGTTTTTTTTTTTATGGGGGAAATTATAGAGAGGTGTTTCCCGCCGGGCCCCCTTTTCATTCATAAAACACTAATCTTTTTTTTTTTTTTTTTTTTTATGTTTGGAAGGGAGGCCAGCCCGGTGTGGTGTGGTTCCGAACTATACAAAAAACGAAAAGTTTTATAACGGCGCTGTAATGAATAAAAGAGAGCGAGCCCGGAGAGAATCTCTCAATTGTAGATTCGCCCTAATGAAAAAAAACCCTAGATATACGTTACGAACATAGTTGCACGTCCTGTGCTTCCTAGTAAGAGAAAACGTGTTGATATGAAGGCACCAAATTGCGTTACGGAGCACATTAGAGAATGCTTACACCCACAGCCCTCGGAGCTGACAACAAAGTTGGGATGAGTTACTGATTGAATTTGGGAAAATTTAGCATCTTAAACCCGGCAGCGTTCGTATCTCTACCTATCTGCTAATGGGAAGGGTTGACTTTGCTGTTGGAGAGATAATTAAGGTTTCATTAGCACTGTACAAGCAATCGATGAAATGGTCTATTAATCTTATAAATTGAATTTTCCGAACGGCACCAGGATGTGACATATTGGGCGTGAGGTGCGAAGATCTACTCTTCACGTTTTTGTTGGAAAAGGAAAAAATCAACATTTCGTGAGAGGATGCTGTACTTTTGGCATCACAAATTCGGAAAAAAAGATTAAGCAAATCCTAGCAATTTTCAAACTAAGATCATGCTACATTGTATTTATTCGTTTGAAAGCAAATACTGGCAAATAATTCATTCAAGTATGCAAGTAAAACATTCCCAGAAGGGGACGGCGGGTGGTTTTATTTTCCCACTGCCTTTTCTTGACTGATTCCTAACTGATTTAGCTTGAAAAGCAAATCCGGCGAAGCCACAGAAGGAGAAGGGCACCACCCATGGTGCTTTTTAAGGGGATTTCCGTATTTAAAGTATCTTGACTTAATTGCTGCATAAAAACGTACAAAACAAATGGTTTTGACAGGTTCTTCATTTCCTGTGTGATACAATTTAATTGTTAATTGATAAATTACAATTGCTGGCTATTCCAGAAATATTATGTGTAGACCCATGAAGTCTGTGCCATTTTTGCACTGGAATTTCAAGAGAGCACAATCACGCTCGATGCGATCGGAAAATGTTCCATCTCGAAAAAAAACCGACACGGTTTTGACGCGGCACTTAAATTGGAAAATAAATGATTAAAGTCGTAAAAGCAGCTTTAACAAGGGGGAATGGGGCCCAAGTAGTACCGAAAACACGAGAGTTATTATCTTTATGCTGTAGATCCATAATACTGTGATTTGATTATGTAGGTGAATATTTGATGCAACACAAATTTATGTCCGGGAACAAACAATTTTATGGAAATTTCAAACGGCAACAAGACTAGTCAGCCATGATTTTTTCGTGTCACATTGGACGAGAAATAACAGTTTTGTCTGTTATTATCAAATTTTCATTTATGTCACATTTTTGCATTAGTATGGTTGCGTGGCAAGTTCAATCATGCCCTAGGCCCAGGGAGTCGAGAATTTTTTCCTTAACGAAAAATTCCTGGACCAGACCGGAAATCGAACCCAGCCACCCCAGCATGGTGTTGCTTTGTAGCTGTGCCTTTGCCGTCTGAGCTAAGGGAGGCAACTCGTCCGACTGAAAGTCGCGAATCCTGTGAAAGTTTCAAACAATAAAAGTAGTATTGCAAGGTATTCGAACTGTTTTTCTTCAACTAGTCGGAAAAACACTCACATGCACGACAATTGGTAGTGGGATTGGTCGGCCAACTTTTCGCGCTACGAAAGTGAGATTGGGATCGCACCGAAAGCACATTCTTCTCACCGACCGAGATGGATCCCGAGCTTATGTCAACGCTGTCCGCAATGACTGCACAGGCGCTCAGAGCATCGATTGGTAGTGCAGTTAACCAGGTTTTGACCGGAGAACCGTTCATAATGTACCGCTCAACAGAAGAAAGGTCCGTCACCGACTATTTCAACCGATTCGAGTGGGGACTGCAGTGGAGCCACATCCCGGAAGCTCAGTACGTCAATTTCACATGGGTCCACATGCGGTGCACATGGGCGGATCCACCCATGCTGAATAACGCCTTGAAGTTTCTAGTTACGCCTCGTAAATCTACCGAGATTCCCTACTCGGAGTTACGCATTACCATGGCGAACCACTTCGATCGTGCGAAAATTAAGTACTTCGAGAGCGTCAGCTTAGGTAGGTTAATTAAACAGCGTTCGTCCTCCGACTAAAGCTGGGAGCTCCTACTGTGAATATGGTGATTTCCTGGAACGGATGCTCATCGAACAACTTCAGCCTGGACTGTAATCACAAAGGGCCGCAAAGGGAACATTCAACCCTGCGTACGAGATCACGCACTCCCTGGATGCAACCCGAAACACCGCACGAGAAACCAACCGAAATACACCGTCAACTTATCCGGAAGCCAATAAATCTGGTTGAAAGTTTTCCCAACCTCGCTATCGATCGCCACCTCCTTATACGGGAAACAGCACGAGAATCACCCAAACAGTGGATCAAATTTCTGTGACGGCTGTGGTGGTCACCATCTGTGGCCTCAATGTCGTTTCCGCGACGTTAGGTGCAACGTGTACAACAAGAAGGGCCACATAGCCAAAGTCTGCAGATCGGAGAAGTCGAAGTCCCAATACTCTTCTGCTTATCAGGGCAAATCGCAGCAGGAGCCAGTTTCCGAGGCAGACTTGGAACAGTCTCTCAGTCAAGTCAACAATGGCCCATTCGGCGTAAAGAAAATGATCGACGCAACCATCGAAGGTCACCACCTACAGATGGAGCTGGACACCGGAGCACCGTGTGGAATCATCAGAGAATCTAAGCTTCTCTTCAGACTCGTCCATCAACTTTCTTACGAGCCTCGAACGTACTCCGAGCGTACTCAAGCAGCACACTTAACGAAACTTCTTGAGAGCTTCAACTGCAGCTACAACGACGTTCCAGGAAAGCTTGATGGGCCACCTGAAAAAGTTCATCTGAAGCCAGGGGTCTTCCCAATTATGGCTCGGGACGTACCTCTCGCACTACGTGACCGGTATTCAGCGAAAATCGACAAGAAACTACCGTTTGGATTCTTTGAGAAGGTGGACTACTCCGAGTGGACATCGAAGACCCACATCGTGATGCAGAAAAACGGTGGTATTCGGATCACTGGTAACTATAAAACGACCGTCAACCCGAGGAAGATTATTGACGAACATCCGATACCGAATTGAAACGATATTCAACAAGATGAAGGTAGCTGCCTGGTTCTGCCATTTTTAGCTTCTATGACGATGTCATCGTTTTCGCCAGCTTCCTTCGACGAGCTTCTGCTAGCTCTTATTTTACGTATGGACACGATGAAGCAAAATGGGCTACGACTCAACCGATCAAAATGCATCTTCGGTACATCTTCGCTCGTACGCCTAGCTCAGCAAATCGATAGTCACGGCCTACACAAACCGGACAAGCTCGTCGAAGCTATCCATGTTGTACCACGATCGACAACTCCGGAAGAACTGTAGCTGTTCTTAGGTAAGGCAACCTACTATTGTGCGTTCATAGATAATCTCTCCTCAAGGGCAAATAGTTTGCGTGACATGTTGCTTGCCGATCCATGCGAATGGACACCCGAAACACTTATCAAGACTTGGAACACGATCTGTTCTTACCGCAAGTTCTAATGCAGTACGATCTATCACTACCGCTGATTCTAGCAACTGACGCAAGCGACAACTGTTCCCGGTGCCGTTCTCTCACACCAATTGAACTACAGAGCTGGACGACCGATAGCGTGCGCCAGTTGCACCAGCTTGAGGCTCTCGTCATCGTATGGGCTGTAAAGAAATGCTTCCACTACATTTACGCACGTGAGTTTACGCTTATTGCGAATCACAAACCGCTTGCGCAAATTCTGCATCCAGAGAAGTCCCTCCCTACGCTTTGTATCAGTCGAATGGTAAGCTACGCTGATTACCTGTAACATTTCTACTACGATATGGTTTACAAGCCAACCAGTCAGAGAACACGAATGCCGACAATTGAACGCTATATTAATCGACGCAATCTGTTGACAACAGTTGTTCTCTTCAAGAGGGAGGAAGTGCCGAAGACGAATTAACCAGTTTACCCTACATCAGATTCAGCAGCACCCACTGCGAGCCGAACACACTCACCGTCGGAAGATTATCTAAGAGCTGGAGTTGGGATGAAATCTTGCGCATCAGGCTACAAGATACCGCAAAATACACCCCTGGTTGCCAACTGTCTACTCTTCGAGCATTGTGTCGTCATACCACCTACTCTTCGGCAAGCAATTTGCGTACATTGGCCAGGGATAGATGCAGACATCGAGCACACTACGAAATCCAGTACGAGATGCGCACGACATGCACCAGAACTACCGAAGATCAACAGCTCAACACCGAAGATCACTTGGAGTACACAAACGGTCCATGGGAACGTATCCATGTCGATTACGCTGGACCAGTAGCGGGAGAAATGCTGCTAATCGTCGTCGATGCGTATATCAAATGGGTTGAAGTTGCTGCAACCATCAATCATCTCGATGGACTATTTGCTGCTTACGGAGCACCGATAACAGTCGTGCAGGACAATGGTCCGCAGTTCACTGCTGAGGAATTCAAGTCGTTCCTTCAGCGGAGCGCATAGTTTCTGTTCCCTACAATCCGCAGGCCGAGCGCTACGTTTAGACCATGGAAAAAGGCACAAAAAGCGATGGGAACGATAACCAATTCCCTACAAGCCAACACCAATGAATTCCTTCAACAGTACCAAAAAGCTCCTCATGC